>JABUQX010124828.1:0-5000 GCA_015478945.1 Trachelipus rathkii | reverse complement strand
GCAGTAGATTCCTAGCTGTGGGGTTGGAAATTATGAGCATTGGCATTACCCAAGATTCGTAAATGAAATGCGGGCAAATAAAGAAATAAATATATTTATGATCATAATTAAATAAATATAATTATAAATAATTAATATTAAATATAAATAATATTAATAAATAATAAATATAATTAAAATATAATATATTAAAATAAATTAATTATTATCAATTATTTTAATTAATTAAATATATAATTAATAATAATAATATATATAATATAATATTAAATATATATATAGTAACTAATATTAAATTATAATATAATAATATATAATTAATTTAAATAATTAATTAATTAAATAATTATAATATATAACTGAATACATAATAATAATAATTAACGTTAAAATAACTTAAATATAGCAGTAATATTCCGCATTTAATTTTAAAAATAATCAATCACTTATGAAACATATAAAGAAAGAGTGATTTATAACAATATAAATGATAAGGTTCCCTATTTAATAATGTAGTATTAGAGTAATAATTAATTTGATTGTTATTTATAATATAAATAAGAAAAAGATTACCTATATATAGATATTAGAGTAAATGATTTTAATAAATAGTATATATTACTATAGAGGTAGTCGTAAGAGAAGAAGAATATTTAATATTTATTATTTATATGATAATTATTAATAAGAATTTAATTATATTTGCTATAGTTTATATAATAGTCGTTATAATCACTTATAACTACTATATAATTGATAAATAATCATCATGGATGTAAGCAGTTAAGATTCAAATAGAAGATATATATATTAATATATATATTATATATATATATTAATATTTATATAATATTATATATTAATATCATAATTAATATTTAATTATATTATATATATATATTATATAATATTATATAATATTATTTAATTAATTATTAATATATATACTATATATATATTATAATACTATATTAATATATTATAATCACACTATAGCTTAGGCTAGTATATTGACAATATTATTATTCTCAATAATAAAATCCTATCTGCTGACTATTTAACATATCCTCAGTATATTCAACTGTGTTAGGCACATATACTTTATTGATACCATATGGTTCAACTAACTTTGAGCAATAATTTACAATAAAAATACATAACGTGATTTAAAAAATTCTGAAAATAACAATGTGATATAGATTAATAACGTTGCTTGAGCAAAAAATGTTTTAAAACATCACTTTGTTCAAACAAACAATATTTTATAAATATGCGACACGTACTTTCATGTGATCACTTGTCACCATGCCATGGGTAATTCGCTTCATCTCTGTCTTTCCCACCTCCCTCTCTTCCATCCTGCTGAAGGTAGAACAACTCCATTACATTTCAATTCCTGCAAGGAAAAAAAAGGGTAGCCTACTTAATTCTAAACTGCCCGGAAACTTGCAAACTTTTTTGTCCTGCGTTACTACTCATCTGATCCTTCGGAAAGATTAAAAACTTTATAAAAATGATAAAGAGTCTATTGTTTATGTTCACTTAGTTGATTAAAGTAGCGTACCTGTGGCTTGATTTGTCCAACTTTTCTTTCAGGTAAGTAAGTATAATAGTAGTAGTTATTAATATATATATAATAAGTTATATATATAATAGTTATAAGTTTATAAGTTATAGTTATAAGTATAGATTAAATAGTTAGAATAATAAGAGTAGTGATGTTACGGAGCTGATATATATTGTTAGTAGTTAGTTATAGTATATGAATTTATCTAGCGGGTAATAGTATATTTATAGGATGTAGTTAATAGTTCATATAAGTATTATTATAAGTTAGTTAGTATATTAAGTAGTAGTATGATTAACTATAAGTCAGTAGTAGTAGTTTAACTATCAGTTTGTGTGATGAGTGGATTATTAATTAATATTAATTAATCTCTAAAGTAAAAATATATTATTATTTACAATACTTTTAGTTAACATTATTTATAAATTTTTTAATAAACAATAAAATAAAATACTACTATTACTGCAAATAATAATAATAAATTCTTTGCTCCATAAAAGATAATGCATTTGTTATTTATTAGACGTGTTTTAAGAAACTTGTGATAAAAAGGTATTAGTTATAAATGTACTGATGATTATAAATTAAGTGTGTGTGTGTGTGTGAGAATGTATAATGATAACTAAACTCCATTGACGTGTTATTAAAAGCTTCGTATAATGTAACAGAACGCTCAGGGTATGCGCCTCACTAGCGTGAGCGCATAGGTATGTATAGGTGATGTATGCGCATGTTGATTATGGCCTGGGGTATATGGTATATATTTCTCATCGTAGTTATTGCTGTGTTGTTGTCGTTGTTGTTGTTTTGATTTTGTTGTTGTTGTTATTGTTTATTGTTGTTGTATTTGTTTTTTTTATATGTTTAGTTGTTTAGTTTGTTGTTTATATATGATATTGTTGTGTTGTAATTTGATATGTAAGTAGATTATATTAAGTAGAGTAGTTAAGTAATGTAGCTAGTTTAAGTGATTAGTATATAAGTTAGTAAGATAGTAGTAAATAGTTTGATTTGTTCTACTTAATGATGGCTTATACTTTATCTGCTATCTTAAGTGTAGTATAATCTAAACAGTGTCAGTTGTTATGTGTAATAGTAGAAGCCATAAGATCACTATATTTCCTAGCATATATAAATATATATAATTAATATATATGTTTTTATATAAAGATATATGCTATATAAATAGTAATACTTAAGAATATATAAGAATGAGTATTAAATAATAATAATAATAATATTAATAATAATAATAATAAAATTATAATAATAATATAAATAATAATATAAATATATAAATAATAATTCAATAATATAATAATAAAATTAACATAATAATAAATTAAATATCATATAATAATAATAGTATAATATAATAATAAAATATAATAATAATTATAGTATTAATAAATAATAATAATAATAATAAATAAATAATAATAATAAAAATAATAAATAATTAATTAATTTAATAATAAAAAAAGTCAATAATTAATTATATATAATTAAATGATAAATTAATATAAATTTCTTATAATGCATAAATGATTATAAATAAATATTAGTCATGCAATGAGCATTAATAATATAAATTACTATAACTACTAAACCTAATCATAATAATCTAATACTATACTAAGCTAGTAAACCTATTAATAATATAAATTATAAATAAAATAATAATTTAAGTTTATAATATAATATATAAAATAAAATTAAAATAATATAATTTAAAAATATATCCTAATTACAAATCCTGAAAGTTTTAATATATTGACATAACTCAAAATTATTTAAGATTTAACAATATATTCGACAAAGGTAATACATATAAATGTAAAATGAAATTATATTTAAAATAAATGATGAAGTAAAGCAGTAAAGCAATAAAGCATAGGGATAAATAAGACAATATTAAATAATAGCATATATAAATGACTAAGCTTTAAAGCTAGTAATAAGTGGCTATATAAAGATAATAAAGTAATATATAAGAAAGTATAAAATGACATGCTATTTCCACTCGAGTGATTCCCGTCGACTGGTTAAGTTCAAGTCTAGTTGTACCCTTATGACTTTCTCGTTTATTGTTGACTTTCCCCGTGTGGAGTTGTAATGTAACCGATTTTCGAAATGTAGTAACCCAAGCCAGAGGCTATTAGTGTATATATATATATTCAAGAATAGATTAAAGACATTTAAAGCATTTTATAAAGCAGTTCCAACTTAGCATATATAACCTCCTTTCAACTTGATTATACACCTCCCTTTATCTGCACTGATTATAAGGGAATTGGGTTAATTGATTTACTGTTACTATTTAAAATCTAGCTTAATGGTATATGTAAAGTACATGTTTTTAATGGTAAATTTCTTCTTAATTTTATTATTTAAAGAGTATGCTAAAGGAGCTTAATTACAGATTATATATTATATATATTATATATATTATTAATATATATATATAATATTATATAGATATATATATATAGTATATATATATTATATATGATATAATATATATATATTAATATATATATATTATATATTATATATATATATATAAATATATAATTATTATATATACTAATAATATAATATATATATAAATATACACGTCATAACCATTATTAAACCACTGGATGAGTTTACTAGTGTTTTTACAGTAAATACGTCGCGTTATTTACCTTGACTATGTGATATTCTGATAGTGACTCAGAACGCCAAGTCTACGGTTAGTTTATTCAAAAATATATTCAATTCTTTCGTTTCATCTTAGTAGTTTCCATAAAACTTTATTAAAGACATCTTTTTGAACTTTAACTTTGGCAGACTGGGAGAACTCAGAGACTGACTATACTCTATCATCTAGGATGATGACGCACTTTGACACTTAAAGAACTGCAACGGATGACTCATTCCGAAAAGATGGGAAGGTTGTTGTTATAGCCCAGATTGTATTATTAGATAATAATGATAAATACTGTGAGTCTAAAGGTTCATTTCTAGTCTTAAAGTTTTTTATTTACCTACCTCTCATATATATTAATTGTTCTATTGTATATAAATTTGTAGTTATTATCAATAGTCTATATATCCTAGATGTAGACTTATTTATTTCGTGAGAAAATGTGTAAATAATTATATATATAATATATTATTATAATAATATATATATACTAATATATATATATAATTCATTAAATATTAATATTATTAATATATATATATATATTATATATATATATATATATATATATATATATTATATATATATATATATTAATTATAATATATATATATATATTTTATATATATATATATATATATATATATGATTATATATTAATTAATAATATATTCCTAATTAATCACGATTCTCCTCATCAACAATAACTGCGGGATCTCCTCTCCTATATATATACTGTCTCTC
>JABUQX010124827.1:0-25604 GCA_015478945.1 Trachelipus rathkii | reverse complement strand
GGAGAGCTGAGAGAAGTGAGAAGAGCATTTAGAGGAATGTGGATGATGTGAGATAAATTAATTTATAATACATTGTGAAGGTAGATTAATAAAGTGGATTGTATGATACTTGAGTGTAATTAGTAAACTTTTTTTTTTTAATTTGTAATAACATTATCATTAATACAGAGATAAGTGAGGTACAGCAAAATAATTCTTAGATGAATTAATTAAAAAAAAAATCTGAAGATAGTTTCAAGTAAAGTTCCTAGCAACGATGGTTACCACCTTTATTCTTCAGTGCCTCGATTGAGATATCTTCGTGGATTAAGAATTTCTGTTTATGTCTAGTTGAGATATAAGTATAGTACTGAACGCTTCGTCGATAATTATTTGGGAGTGTGTCCGTACAAGTCATTCCATGTTCGTTACGGTATTTCACGCCTATAGAAAGGAACACGTATCACACTTTCAAGTGGTTAAGTTACTAGAAAGTTCTACGTTCATCCCGGTATTACAAGAACACTAGTCAGATTTGCCCGTCAATTCATGCAATAAAAGTGCGTTGAAAATGATAGTATATATTTGATTTGTTCTAGAGTGTATAATGATGCCGTAATCGAATGCTTTCCCATGCATCTTCGTGTTGCTTCACATAACTGCGTCATAAAATATTCAACATTATTGCCATTGCACAAGTCAAAAGAGTGGTTAGCTAAGTTGTAAGATACGATATTTGTAATTTTCGTCGCGATATCATTTCAAAATGCGATTCATAGAAGTAGTCGTAGAGTGACTCATAGCGTAGTAGATGTATGGCATCATATTATCAATGCTTTCATCGTCTCCGTCCTAGGAGAGCTAGTAGTTTGACTATTAGTTACGTCGTATACAGTAAGATCTGTTTCCCTTTAAGTAGCTCCAGAGATAGAATGGTAAGTAGAGTTTATGAGTATAGCTAGAATAGGTCAGGAGATATTCGCGGTGATAAATAAAGAAGTGCTGGTATAAGAGACTATACAAGAAAATGTCCGTAGAAAGGAGTCACCACAACAAACAAGCTAAACCCTATTTTACAGTTATATTTAACTGTAGGCAAGCTAGTCAAGCGAATATATCAGCCTAATTATGCTCACGCAGCTCAAGCTCGTAATGAGTTGATAATCCATTGTTAGCTACCATATGATCCGAATACCACTTAGATATATATATGATTTGATCTTCGCGATCACTCTCTAGTTACAAAGCGAGCCACATACTGTAAGTAATAAACTTATCGCTTAAAGTTAGAAGTTTCGTTTATAATAATCTAATTCTTAGATACTCCATTTACTGATGTCAGTATCTCTGATAGTGGGTTCCTGTAGTGTAGACCATCATTCTCACACCATACTTTCACCAAAAGTAGAGCTAAGTAGTGGTAGTAAGGAGTGATATACACATGTAAGCGTACAACATTACTACTCGAGAGTAAGAATCAGCCTAGGTTACAGTCGAATATTTATCCTGCGAGATTTATCGAAGAACTCAGAGCGCAGTTCGAGCTTACTTTTCTACACTAAGAATCTTCCTACTACAGTAACTAGAGCATATTCGATCCGTCCTCTTTCATAGTCTCAAACAAGTCAAGGAGCCTACAGGTGTATATAGAGTGAATTTGAAGCCTCAGATTACTTTGTTTTCCAATTGCTCACCATTCCCAAAAATAGAATATAGATTCGGAGTTTGATGTGTTTAGATGTGAGCTAGATGGGTAGTTGAGTGTCTGTAGCAGTCTGTTAGAGTTGTAATGTAGTAGAGTGAGTAGAGTCGGTGTTTGGATGATGTATAGATGTAGTAAAGTTAGTTGAGTGGTTTCCTAGAGTATCGGTAGTATCTATCATAATAGAACTTTAACTATTATCCACATTCACTTCAACCTCTTCTTTACACACCCAGCCAAAGTCCCTCAACAAAAGTAGTAGTAGCTACTCAGACTTTTCCTCTGAGTTCGCCATAAATATAAAAGAGCTTATACGTAGCTCATGCTGTCTCAGTGCAATAAACAATGAATAAATATTCAGATAACCGAATGGATTCTAAGAGAGTTGTATAATATTACGTAAGATTAAATGTGAGTTAGTCTTCCTCATGAATCTCTTTCTATGCTTCAAATTAAGGCTAAATTGATTATATATAATTGTAGGATCTTACTGTATATCTCTCGATCCCTCCTCTTTGGCTATGATTCACTAGAAAATTTTATGATGGATCTAGCATAATTTCGGAGGATTAATGATAGAACGTACAAATCTGTAATATAGTATTTTATTAGATTCATATGATATTAGGTTAAGTAATAGTATTGTAAGTTATACAGTTGTATGCAATAGATATTATATATTAATATATAATATAAGCAGTTATGTAGAATGGTAATTATAGTCATATATAAAGTATATAAAAGGGTTATTACAGTATAAAGTAGATTGTTAAGTATTAAGATACAGTATTGTCAGTAGTAGATTGAATTATAGATAGTAATGTAGTAGATATAAGTATATAAGTATATATATATGATTATATAAGTGATTGTAGGTGTTATAGATGGTGATTTACATATAGTAGAGTGTATTATGTAGCTAGTATATATAAAGTATATGTTAAGTTTGTAATTAGTATTATTTGTAAGTATAATATAGGAATATAGAATTATGATATAGTAATAGTTGTTACTAAGTTAGCTGTATAGAAAGTGTCGTAGAGTGTCTGTATGTAAATAGGTCAGTATAGTTAAGTATATTAGGTAGTTAATATATAAGTTTATATATAGTTATACTTTAAGAGTTATAGGTAAGCTATAGTAAGTGCGGAGTTGAGTGATTTATAGTATAAGAAAGTGTAGATTGATATAGTAATGGATCTGATTAGAGTTATTAAGTTTAGAATTTTATATAGTAGTAATGATTATAGGATTGATGTCTGATAAGTGGTATAGGAAGTTAGATAGTCAGTAGTAGTTATAGATCTTACATTAGGTTAAGTATACTTAGATCGTAAGTGAGTAGACTTTATGATGGTTCAGTAAATATATGTAAGTTATATATATTATAGTTGATTTTAAATTAGTTATATTATATAAGACTTCCTTTTAGAGCTTGCTTAATGATCCTTCTTCAGAGGTAGTAAGTGTAAGTCATGGAGGGAACAGAGGAAATTCTACTTTAAAGCGGGCAATGCGATTATACACATGCTCCCAAGACGGAGTTTTTCGCAACCGTTTTGATCTTATACCCCAAGATAGATTAAAGAAACTCAAAGCGAGCTATCGCGCATATTTGATATCTAAAGCGGTATCTTCGCAGTAGAGTGCTGTCGATTCAGGATGTTTATAAGTAGATAAGTATATATATATGTAGTAGATTTATAATAGTATTAAAGTATTATAGTATTATAATATATACTATAAGTGTAGATAGAATTATTAGCAGATTATAGTATATATAGATTAATAGTAAAGATAGTTAAGATTGTCAACTAAATAGGTAGTATAATATAGGTTATAATTTAGTATGTAAGTAAGTAAGTTAATGGAGAGTTAGATGGTTATTAGTTAAGTGAAGTAGTATGATGTAGTTGGATGTAGTATATTAAGATAGTTAAGTATAGAGTAGTTGTAAGATATACTATAATAATATTATATAGTGTAATGTTTTATATTAATATTAATAGTAGTAATTATATATATAATGAGTGTATTATATATAGCGTATATGAGTGTGTTAGAAAAATTTCCCTTTAAGTTATATAGGATTATGACAGTATATAGAAATGTAGGTATAATAGTAGATATTATGGTTTGTATAGATTGGTAATTGAGTATAAATATAAGGGGTAGTATATATAATATATTATAAGTAGAGTAGTAGTTAGTTTTTTCATGCATAATAGAGAGTTAGTATGTATAGATTATGTAAGTAAGTAAAAGGGAATAGGAAGCAGGTTACAATATATGTAAGTAATATAATATATATAAGTTATATATATATAGTTATTATAGTAGAAGTCGTTAATGATATATAGTTAAGATAAATAAACACTAAGGAGGTAATAAGTTCCATTATTAGTGATCCAGTTTTAGATACTCGTCATCGTCATCGATAAAATCGGCATATTTTTTTTTACATCATCATCTCATCGTCATCGTCTAAATTCGGCGATTATTTGCAGTAAGCCGAGAGTTTAATAGTTGAATCAATAGTTAATATTTTTGAAGGACTATATTAATATAAGCTCAAGTAGATATTATAGAATAATAATAATTAGAATTTGAATATCGAGAGTTTAATAGATTAATATAATTAGTTTAATTTAAAAAATGAAAGTATGAATTATAAATTATTAAAATAATAATAAGTATGTAGAATAGTTGATATGTATAAAAATGTATACTAATTATATTAGTAGTATATAATATAAGTATTAGTATAATAGATAGATATATGTATTAAGTGCTATATAGACAGACCATATATTATAGAGAGTAGTAGCGAGTTAATTATATAGATAGTTAGATATGAGTAGATATAGGAGAAGGTATATATATTGATCTAGTACCATTAGATGTTCTGTATGATGTGAATAGTAGTGTTAGTAATATGGTAGTTAAATACAGACTAGTGATAGACCTAATGTGGTTGGTTTCGAGCGCATGTGTATAGCGTCATTGATCCACAACTCATGTCGTCCTCCAGGAACAGAGACAGTTGTAGTCAAATGATGACTATTCTAATAAAGTAATCCAACCCCTCTTTAGAGACATATAAGCCCCCCCCAACGCTTGTACAGAACTATTACCCTAGATCCCGTCTGGATATATCCATATGATGTAGGGATAGGAGTAATAGTATAATGACCCAGCATTTGCGAGTGTTAGTTCATGACTTGTCGTTAGAAGCGTACTACAGAGTGGACTGTGTATAGTAGGTTGTCAGTATAGTAGCGTGGTAATAGGCGTACTACCACTTATCTTTTGCCAGATGGTTAGAATGCTTTAAGATGACGTCTGCGTGAGAAGGTCGAGTAGATCGCTATAATGCGCCCATGCTATCTCTGCGGCCGAAAAGTATAGGATCGTATGCTGTATAGAAAAGAGTAATACAAGTTGAGAGACGAAGAGAGAGGTTGATGGATGTAATTAGATAAATGGCAAATATAGTGCTTCGCTGTAACTGAAACTAAGAATGAAGGAGCGGTTATAAATACAGATGAGGTTAGACTTGAGTGTGTTTGAAATGGTTTTCGTGTATTGCAATTTTGGCACAGTATATGAAGAGTAGAGGTGAGTAGAATGGAGAGAGTTTATGTAGTGGCAATTCTTTTGAGTGGTATTGAGTACGGTAGGAGAGCAGTATGGAGATTTCTGTGGGTGTAAGACTTGTGGGTTATGTCTGAGAAGTATTCTAAGCTGTAGTAAGAAGTTGTTAAGAATTTGAGAATTGAAAAATGTCAAAATTTGTGTGGTTGGCTAGAATAGATTTAGTCGATTCTGAGAGGTAGTATGATTGAAAAATAGAGAGTAGATTTTTCGGATAATCTGAAAATGTTTTGGTTGATTACGAGAAAAAGATTCAGTTTCATGCGCATATATCTGGCTACGTTCCAATATGATTTTTTGTATAACAGTTTCGATTTCGACGGGCAGAGCCCTATCAAGGAGGGGTGTGATTGTTCCCAGAGAAGAGTCTTCAGCTTCATAGAGTCTTCCAGTCTGACGATCATATGAGACAGACGCGTAGAGTTATATCAAGTAGTGAGTGAGCGGGATTAAAGTTCGAGTAGAAATACAGAAGATGCGAAGATGAATTCTCACAATATCAGATAGAGTGGGTAGGGAGTAATGGTGGAAAGAAGGAAGCACTATCAGCAAAGACTATCACTGGATTTAGCCAATGATCAACACAAATACTCCGGTGCCGCAATACCAGCACCTATTGTGCACGAAGTGTACGTGGTTAAATGTATTATGGTGTAGTAGCACGAGTGTATGAGTTGCCTCTAATATCTGCCGCTGCGGTCCATATAGGATAGAGATAAAGAGCACCACAGTCGCCCTGTCGCAAAGAGATAGTGGATGGTCAAGTAACTATTGATAAGGTAGTGTATTAGAACTAAGAACTCATTAAGCCTCTTTGCCGGTAGTACTATTCTACTCGTTAGTTAACCTAGAAGCCCTGGCCCTACTCGCGAGATATGAGAAGCAGGTACACGTAGATACATGGAAGATGAGATCTTGGTAGCGGTGAGAGTAACATGATAGAAGAGAAGTAGTCACAGGTTCGTAGTAAGAAGGTAGAATCTTAACAAGTTCTTGTAGTAGCCGATCTAGCTCTAGAGGCAACCGTCTGTACATATAGCTTCTCCACTTGTAGTGTAGGTTCCAAGAAGTATTTTCGGACGATTCCTCTTTTATCAAGTATATTAGAATGTAGTGGTATATAAGCATTTTCGAAGGAGAACGTACAAAACACGAATAGAGACATGGATATAATGTAATTGAAAGGTGGAGTATTATGGAGAAAGGAATTTTAAAGTTGTTTTAAAGGAAATTGGAATTTATCACAAATATATTTTCTATCCCGTTAAGTAGTTCACAGTCAGATATATATATTAAAGTCGGAAAGTATTAAGACTAAGGTACAGATTCCATAAGTAAAATAATGTTGTGTAAGTAGAATTGATACAGTTAAAGAATGAAGTGGTGTCGATTTATCGGAGACATCACTGGTATAATAGAATGTGATTTAGTGTTATAGAATTGCAGGTCGAGATAGAATCGATTAAGTGAGTAAGTGAAGAAAAAAGAAGATAGGAATATATAGACATCAACCCTGAGGTAGCAGAACAACCACTATGATCAGAAAGTAGAAGATAGTCGCTTAGCCTCGAATCATACAACAGCCAGTATGATATTGATAGCGGATGTTCACAGAAACTAAATTAATGTTAAGCAAAGAAAGAGGGTAAAGATCCCAAAGAGGGGAGTCAGTGCGCATGAGAGCGAGTATCGAGTAGAGTCGCTGCATTTATCTTCAGGGTCAAAAGCTTAGTTTGATATGTACAAAAACCCTATAGAATCCGGCAGTTTGTATATATGATAGAGTGTAGTAGAAGCTTCAGTACTAGCTATGAGAAGTTAGGTAAGATTATAGATTTACCAGGTATTTAAACCCACATAACATTCTCGATTTCTCAACACTATAACTCCTAACAAATAACATGGCACTCAAACTGATTGGCGGAAAATTTGCAGAAGATGTAGTTACCGATCAACTTTACGTCTTACCGGTATCGTTGGTCAAAAATCTCAGCCCGATTCCGTTGCTAATTGTTCACGGCACAAATGATCAAGACCTACGTGTATGACATGGCATTATTTTTTTAGGTTGAAAATATCAACAACACAAAAGTAGAAGCAATCATTGGTAGAGGTATTGCAGTATTCTTTGTTTGATTTAATACAGTTATTAGGTCTTCCTGTTCCACATTACGTAACTTGAGTTGCCACTGTTCGAGATAGTTCATTTTCAAAAAGTGTTAATACCAAAGAAAAGAAAATATGAAGAGGCCAATGAAGAAATAAAAACAGTCAGAAAGAAATCTTTGGTTATTATCGACAGTGATTCTGATTGAGAATAAAACTGTAACTGGTTATTTTTTATAAACTTTTTAACAAATTAATTTTTAAGAGCAAATAAACATTTTTGCTAAAATGTTTGTCATACTTTCCATATTGGTAAACATAATTTATAATTTATCAAATGTTCGTTCTGTATTATTAATTTATCATGCTAAAATTGTTTGCGCGGAAAACTATTTTGTAGGTTTATTTCTGTTTTTCCTGCGTCGAGTTTTAAACTTTGGAATGGAAGGAACACATTTTAGATTTTATTTTAATTTAAATTTTTTTTTTTTTTGCAGTACTTGAAAAACATTCCAATTTATGTCTTTAAAAAAATCTGTGCGGTTTATTATGAATGATACATTTCTGATGTTATTCAACTTATTTAAAAATGTTTTCATTCATTCAGATTAAGGCTTAACTTAACTACAAAACGATGGTTAAGTTGTGGATGGTCATAAATTTATATGGAAACGCTGATTTAACTCAGATGGCCACAAATTGAAGTCGGTTTCAACGGCGTCGCATATCGTGGCTTGTCTGAGTTACGCCAAGCGTTTCCACATACATATTTTCATAAAAATTCATGACCGCCCACAACTTATCAACATTTTGTGGGCTAAGTCGTAAATATGAGATGCTTAAACCCAGTTTTCACGATAGCGCATTAAGAGATATTGAGATAGGTTCTTTAAATTTATAAAAGTTTTCTCTAAATAGTTGTTGAGTATATAAATTGTACACTAAGAATGTATTTTTTTTATAATATTTCATTATTTTACTTTACCAGCAATTATTTTTTTTAATTGTAGGTGCAAAATGGAATTCCCTTTTGAATATAAAGGAAAAATTGTCAAGGATTTTTATTTTAACTCATTTCCCATGCAAACTACGATTTCTTTTTAAATTAAAAGCTTAGAAAGAGAATTTTAACTTGATAAAGAAAATTGGTTTAACGTTCGGAATTATTAATACCTATGGATAGTTACCATTATAGTATATAAAGATTCCTTAAAACTTTCGTTATAGAATCTATGTATGTTACGGCATTTGCGCATCGAATATGATTTTTTCAGTAGCTATGATTAAGTATAACATTTTTTCATGATTTTACTATTTTGCTTCCAACATTTTTTAAACTGTCAGTTTTGGTGTAAAATTTTTCTTGAAATGTCTCATTTTCCTTATTTAAATTTACAAATTTGAAATTTTATATAAATTAACCTCCTTTATATAATGATTCAAAATCCGGATATATGAATATAATGACTAGAGTTATTTTGATTGAATATTATGTTCTTACGAGAGATTTTTTTCTTGAAAGAAGATGGAAAAATAAGATGGGAACACTATATCAAACGCTTTGGGAAAAGTCCAAAAAAAAAGCGTGCGGGGTAGGGTGGTATTATTATATACGACCGCTCCTGCTAGTCTCAGTATAGTAGCTTGCGTCGGTATCTTGTTCCTGTCTAAAGTAAAATATATACTGAGCTCTTTTTTTTATGATTATTTATATAATTATCTCATACGCTGGTGCTTTCGAAGCTATTTCAAATAATTTTATTTTCACTAAATTCACCATCACGATAAAAATTATGATAATTGATATAATATTATTTTTATTTATTTGTTGCCTTATTCTATAATAAGTCGTAGATTATTAATAATTAATAGTATGGCCGAGTTAAATTTACCAGTTTGTATCAAAAAAATCCAATAATGGGTCTTTGAGTAAGCGCCAACATCGCCTCCATTCTCTTACCCTGGCCAGGTTCCAAGTCGGACAAAGATTTTTTCCTGTTTCTCTTTTGTTTCTATTCTTTCAAAATGCCTTTTTCCAATCGATACTCTGGAAGGAGAGGCAAATTCGTGAAAATCAGGCTTCTAAGTTAGAAACAATCCCCCAATATGTTGATATGGTAGACATTCTGTGTATTAATTTTCGTAGTATTTGGCTCTCAGTCCGTTTTTTATGTTGTCTCTGATGTTAATTGTTCACCTTCTTTTCTTCCTCTGACTTGATAGTAATTTAGCATTTGGTTAAATAGAATGAATATATTTATATAATATAGGTATGTTCATAGGGGAAGATTGATATAGCCGCGAGGCTGGCCAGAATCAATCTGACGGCAGACACAACGCAGACCAAGTCTTATTGTCTTATTCGTTTGTTACCTGTCGTTGTTCTATGTTATGATTGTTCTGGCTGATTTCCTCAATCTGCTTTTGTTTGCTTTTAAGCATTCCTCAATCAATTATTATTGCCTTTCTTTCCGAATACTCGAATACCGTGAGTGTTTTGAAGATATCGAATGGTGCGTGAGGTTGAATAACTTCATCTCTCAATCTATATTAGTGCCTTATTATTTCTGCATATCCAACTCCGACTTTTTCCTGATTCACGGACTCTCGACTTCGAGTACTCCGAGCTTTCCAGCTTTCCGTACTCCGTGGCTAACTTGCCTCTGACCAATCTGTAATCCGAACTCCTCTCGGTTATTCTCCTGGTTTCTCTGAGGTTTATGTCTGTCTGTCTTCGACTTTGGTTTAGGTTTAATTGGTCATTATTATTTATTTTGATTATTTCATTTAATTTTTATTTTTTTATCATTATGCATCAAATATTTAATAATGTATTGATTATTAATTGTAAATTATTTTACTGTTGAAATTTTATTATATTATATATTATATATTTTTATTATTAAATTATTTTTATTTTTTCTTATTTATATATTTCATCTCCATTTATTTTGCATATAATTATAACAAAGAAGTGACGTGGATATAAGTTATGTGGTAAGAACGAGAATGAAGCAGAAGAAGGAAGAGAAGATAAAGGAGAAGAAGAAGGATGTAAGAAGATGAACAATGACCCTCAACGCAAAAGACGGAACAGACAGAAGAAACTGAGGTGTATTTTACTGGTCAAAAGGTTTTAATTTCAAGTGACATATTGTATTTGCACCACTGTTTTATTGTTATTTTTAATTTTCGCTAATATATTTTTTTATATGCTTTATTATTTTTTATTTATTTAACGTTGCTTGAGTTTACTATTCATTAGCTATATATTTTTTATCTATTTCCTTTATTTATTTTTATGATTTATTATTGACGGAATTATTCTTTATTCATTTAATTATTATTTTTTTATTTTAATATTATATTTATATTTATTGATTATAATTATTTATTTTATTTGATTTATATTCATATTATTATATTATTATTATTATTCTATTATATTATATATATTTATTTTCTAGTTTTTAGTTTTAATGTTATGTTAGTATAGTTAATGTAGTATTCGTGTTAGTAGTAATGAGTATAGATGATGTCATGTACTCAGATTTTTAGGTTAGTATGTTAGATTATGCGTTTATTTTCATGTCGTCCACACTCGTTAAAATTTGTTGAGTGTGGTGGAGTCGGTGACGATATCCTTGTTAGTGTGTACAGATGGTTACGTCCCCCTGATATAATATATAATATATATAATTATTATAAAGTTGTTGATGTCACTCACTCGAAAGGGTGGATTTCCAGACACCATTAAGAAATCGATAATGATTTCTCATATACTTAGGTTAGAAATTTTTTAGGTGACAGGATTCAGGTCTTGTCAACGTTCTTAAGGATAAAGATGTATATATTTATAAGTATTATGGTTAATCATTTACTTGATGGCTATGGCTTTACCTAGGCTACTCAGTTAGTTATATGCTTTATGGTAAATGACATCTTCGCTAAGGATCCACTTGATAGGCCCGAAGTCCTAAGAAAATTCATTCGTTTAGGAGAGTTGTTATCGGATATTTAATGATTAACGAAAAACCTAACCCAAATAATCAAACCTAAAGCTACTGGCGAATAACAACAATGGGTCATGCCTTATTTATACGGGTAATCGAGGTCATGAGGGACATTCGATATTTGAGTGTTATAAGCTCGTGTTATCTGAGTCAGGTTGGTTTTGAGAGTCCACAGAGTTCGGCATTCCACCCCAAACGGTGTATCTATTTGAACTTGTAGAAAGCTAATGACGTCGGTCTGCGCATAACCCCTCTCAATATAAGGCGAATATCGCGTTACTTCTTGCGCAATGTTATTAAACATTTGTAGTGCATGGGAGCCCCCCCAGCGGGTGCATGCTGGCCCAACCCCTCGAGAAGAATCTGGGTTCCCGAATCTTTTGATTGCAGTTTTGTGTGAGCATTAATATAGGCTCCAAACGTATTCGCTAGTGACGCACTTTTCTACGTAGTCGCGAACGTTAACCCGGTGTATCAGTTACTGTTGACCGAATGGTTAAAGAATGTATATTTTTGAAAGATCACACCCAAAGGGGGTGCTTGCCATGGCCGCGCCTCGAAAACGTGTATATTATTCTTTTGATTTGCTTTGAATAATAGTCCGTGATATAACTTTGTTTTTTTTATTATTTTTTTATTATTTTATGATTATTATTTTATGGTATTTAAGATGCACTCTTTTACAATTCAATGGTTATTTTCTTTCTCTTTTTTATGTCTATTGCTCATTAATGTTTCAATAGTGTAATTTGTTAGCATCATTATCACTCTAAGGGGGATTAGTCTTGGTAACTCATTCGTAATAAATAAATCTTTTATTCTATGTCTATATATAATTGACTTCGTTTTTTGTATAAGCCTTTTTGAATCGTTGCGAGTCATTTAACTCCTTATTATCATTATGGGATCATTTTTTCTTTTTTATTTTTTATTTTTGTTTTATTTGGATATTTATCTTATCATATTATATTATCATTTCATATATCGGTATGTTTACTTTCATTAGACCTTTAACCCATCCCCTTACCCCAAGTGTTCCAGAGGTATCTGCGGGCCTTTCACCTTTTAACGCGTTGAATTTAATATCGTCATTCATTGAAACAAAAAAACACTTTTGCAATTAAATAGACTCCTATATTTATAATTGGTATTCATTACTTGCTCGACATTTGTCTCAATTTATGGTTAGGATCCATAAGGGGGGATCTCGTTCCTCCGTTCAAACATTGATATTGAACCTCTTGACGTATGAAATCGTCGTAGATTATAATTCTTTCTATCTATATAATCTCATCATTCGTAATATGTGGTGGGTTAAATTATCCGTCACTCCCAAAGTGGTGGGTTCACCAGCCCCACCAAAACGTGATATATTGATTATTGTTAGAACAACGAAAACTTGGGTATAGATTTCTTATGATGTATATTCGCTACAGATTCAAAATGACAACATGAGATATAAAAAAAAATTAAAAACAATAAGAAAAAAAAATTAATAAAAAAATTAAAATTTATTAATATATAAAAAATTTGAAATTATAAAATTTTTTATAAAAAAAATTATTTAAAAAAAAAATTGAAAAATTTTAAATATTTAGAAAAAATTTTTTATAAAACAAAATGAAAAAAAAAATAACACAATTTAATTTTTTTTTATCTCTTTTTCTTAAGTTTTTATTACTTACAAATTTACGGTTTTTTATATAAGATCAAACCAATCCCTCTAGAGCCTCTGGAGCCACTGGAGCCTCTTGAGCCTCCTCCCCGCCCTCCTCACTCTCCCGTACCACCTCACGCCCCTTCCCTATCTCACTAACTACCCGAGTCACTGACTCTTGATATAATCATTAAAATTTGAACCGATTTTTATATTTATGGTTGTATTTACATGTTATATAATTTGACAGTTTCTTTTGGTTTAGTCAGTTTTCCTATAGCCTGTTACTGAAGAATTTTGTTGTTTTACATACCCTAAACCTGTAAATAGTAAATCAACCACCCACCCCAAATAACACGCCTTACCCATCACCAAATCCGGATATTACATTACTCGTATATTAACAAAAATTTATCATTCCTTTTTATAGTTATCATACTGATCAATGAATAGTATGTAACTACAAACCATATTAATAACAAAAGTAACTATTACATTTTGAGTGTGGGACAAGAAATATTTGTGTTTAAGGCCGATGACCGTCAAGGTGTTTCTAAGATGTTGCTACTGATATTTAAAATTAACATAATATATTTAACATAGATTTATCATAACCTTGGTGCTAATAAACTTCATACGTTGATCAATTAGAATCTATGGCTTACTGTAAACAAAGGTATTTCACATCAAATAACCAAACATCAGATGCATCACCTGAACTACAAATACGTACAGTATCCAAAGTAGTCCCTAACAAAACGATACATAAACAGTTAACATTAACAAGTCAGTCATCATACTTAGCAAGCAGTAAAGTAACTAAGCGAGTTTGAAGCGGCAGATAACGCTGTAAGACCTACTTATACTACTTATTTTCTAACATTTCCTTTTAGATGGGTTTGAACTCAACTTAATAACACATTAGAAATGAATTGTGTAGTAATCATATTTAACAAAATAATTCACAACCGTGGAGTATCATAGCTGTTAATTCAAATGAATAGATGCCTATATAATACAGCGTTACTTCAATATATGGTTTTTCACATCCCAATAAGAGCTATGAGCAGAATAGCATTCTATGAACTATGAGATGTAAATTGTACTACCACAATCCATTAACGCATCTATATTACACGAATAAGCAAGTGATTACCCATTACAAAGGTTTTCGGAATACGTTAAGCGCTACGGTAAGCGTAACTCATAAAGAACATGCTGCATGCACGAATACATAAATAATTCACACTTTTTGTACAAACATAGTCTTATCTAACATCTAGTCATTATCTACTTTGCCGGCACGTCGAAAAGTTACTGCTATTTCTTCAACCCAAAACAGCTTGATTCACAATCTCCTGTAATTCATTCATACCACCTGCCTGACCAGGAACGAAAGATACACAGAGCTGAACGCTCGTATTTAGACTAAAGATTTTACAATTTGCAGTGAGCCCTTTAAAATTATTTGTTTGACCCCCTCCTTCCCTCTTCCAATCTGGTACAATGCAACAACTTGATAATTATAACATAAGATCGCCAGCATATACTTGCTACGTGCTTCAGACTGAATAGAGTTCGCTAACATTCAGCAATAGTCCATATTAAAGAAGCGTAAAGTAATACTAGTCCGTAGTGGATAGCAAAAACTGATGCTCGAAACTATTACATACGTTCTTCAAGTAGACATATCTGCTAAACATCATCATCACTATTTCGTATTAAACTGTAAAATTTACACCGTAAGCCTATTTATTCATGACTGAGCATACGATTATGATGCCACATGAACTTCACTCAAGCTGCTTTATATGGCTACCAAAGCTCAATAACTGTAAGTCTAGAATCCAAGAAATAGTAACATTAACAACCGAAATAAACCTAAATACCTTAAACGCGCTTTCTTTGAGGACTTTACAATCAAATTATTATGATTTCACAGGGAAATTTACACATAACACCACAAACTGAATTAGAACGTGCCTTTCACATCTTTTTTTTCTTTTTTGATCCTTTAAAAAGTGCAGTGTAACTTAATTGTAATCCTTGTAAACTTTTAGAATGTTTAGAAAAAAAACTTTTAGCTAAAACGAAATTTATTTATTTTAAAATATTTATGCTAGATTCTAAAAGCTTTATTAATTTTTTAACTTTAATTTATTTTAAACTTTTTGTTTTATACTAAAAATTTGATTTCTTTTTATGTTTATACAACGTTTAAATAAAAAATTGTGTTATTTTTATCTACCCTAAACTTGGTAAATCACTGAAATCATGCTTTAAATCAAACCACCCCACCTCCCCCTTAGACCCAGTCCCAACCCCATTGATTATGTGTGGTTTATGGTAGTGATAATCTATTGTATTCTGTTGGACCTCTGTCAATATTTTTCAGTATTCATGGTAATTAAAACATTAGCATAATAAATTTTTCTTTTATTAACTAATAACCAATACTGATGATAAACTGTTTTAAAGTATTCTTACATTTCATAATATGATAAGCATAACACCATACCTTCGATTAGTATAGAAATATATATGGTATACGCTATATTCACTCCTACCATACCAAATCATCATTTTGATATTTACATCTGTACACAAAAGTTGCTAAAATATCTTAACAACTCAAGTAAAGTAACGAGCAAAACATATAGAACGTAACCCTTTCACATCCTTTTTTTTTCTTTTTGTTTTAAAAACTTTTTTTATTTTACTCTTATTTCTTTAAACTTTTTTTTTCGTTTTAATACAGACATAGCGATTTTTATTTTATTTTCTTTAAAATAATTTTTGAAATATTATACTATTGTTGAAAGTTTGTATCTTTTCTTTTAAAACTTTTTAGATTTCTTAAGAATTTTTTTTCTCTTTTTATTTTTTATACATTAATAAAATTACTATACATTTTTTACATATATTTACAACAGTTAATAACAGTAATATTAACAAAGTCAACATCATCATAAAAAGCATAACGTT
The DNA here is from genome assembly GCA_015478945.1 of Trachelipus rathkii. NCBI lineage: Eukaryota > Metazoa > Arthropoda > Malacostraca > Isopoda > Trachelipodidae > Trachelipus > Trachelipus rathkii. Next base: position 9,508 of record JABUQX010124827.1, on the reverse strand, counting down.
ATAACATAATCTGAATGCTAAGAATTATAATGTTATATAACATTCAAAATCCTAAGCAAAACACCATACTGGCAACAGGAAATTAGATACTTGACGTTGCTACAGCCATCGTACCAAGTATCCTACTTGTTTCTTTCAAACAGACTCTCTAACAATCACATTGATATTTTGGACGATTATCTATAGTAAACATTTATATCCAAAATTGATCACATCTTAACCCCAACAAAATACTAATGCTAAGCGTACCTTACTGAGTTTTCACATCAATAAAGCTAACATTTTCATCTTCTTTCACGAATGACATATACACTATACAAAAACTAACAATACCCTTATGATCGAATAAATGATCTAACGATTAACAAAGTGTCAACTTACAACTACTACAAGTAACTAACGTATACATCAGAACGACATAGTACTCGAGCTGATTTGTTGTTCCTGTTTCCGACTAGATGTTATCAAAATACAAGATTGAGAAATTGATTCAATAACTTTCCTCCTCACTTTTTCGAAATTTTACGCACAGACCTTGAATGATTTACTTGTTTGGTATTCGGTTATTTTCGTATAACATACGCCATAATATACCTATGATTCTTGTTTTGGTTTTTCGACCTTTCTAATAACTACTTATATTAATCGTTAATTCTATATCACTTAACATATAGTATATCATTGTTAGTTAAAATTTATCACAATATCACTGGACTTATTTATCATAACAGACCAATGCTGCAAATGATGCTAACATAATTATAGTTTTCACATTAATAAATCTAACATATCATCATCTAAACAACGAAATAATACCCAAAGACAAACACAAACACATTCTTACGCAGGAATAAATTGTAACATATAACAAGTTCCTACACTTATACAACCAATTATAAGCAACTAAACATGGTATTGCAATCACGTACACCTAAATCTTTACTTTCTAAGCATAAACTCTATACATAGTACATCGTTATATCTTACACTACATAGTCACTTTATAGCAATAAACTTTATGAAATATACCTTAAATTATCATACCATACCAGCGAAAGTATGCAACCATAATATAAAGTTTCCACATTAATAAAGGCTATCAAGTCATCAATGAACTTAAGATATATAATGCTCTCCCACAAGACAATCATAACACATCTTAAGCAGCAGTATATAATGCAGTTCAACAGTACAACGTCCACACTTAACACCCAGTGAAGCAACTAACATTGGAATGCTCAAACAGTCATACTCTAATCTCTACTTTTTCGAAATTAACTCTAGAAAATGACTTAATTTTTTTTTCATTGCATCTAGAAAATAACTAATAATTATTTATCTTCGACTACCATTTATGTGACAAATTCTCTTAAGTGGTAGCAATTAACAAAATGTTTCCACATTTAATAAATCTACTTATTAGTCCATATCCAACTGAACTAATAGAAATAATGCACTCAAGAGACAAAGAACCTAAGCACTCTTAAGTAGGAATAACCTGTTAACATTAACAAATTAGCATACTTAAGACCGGTAAAAGCAACTAACCTTTGAGTTATGCAAATAGTAGACTTGGTATATCTTACTTTTGTCTAGTGTCTACACTCGAAAACATTATTTACACGTTAAATCCATGTAAACACTAATCACTTAGTTATGACAACTTAACTCGTAATATTTCTTCACCACATGAGTTAATTATATGTCATACAGACCATGCGAAAGGGTATTGCTAAAGTGCGTAACAAATTTCCAATCAATCTAATTATGACTTACAAACACCGTTTCTTGATTAATAAAAATGTATAACGAAAGACAAACCGTGTGCACAACTTGCACACGAATAACTGTAACATTAACAAAGTTCCACCACTTACCACCAGTGAAGTTTCTAACATATACATGGTATGTCTATGGGTATACCTAAATCTTACTTTTGTCAAGCATATTACAACATATTATACGTAATATTACACTACGTACCAGCAAATTATTTACGGCTCACAAAATGTTCCTCATTACCTATTGTTCCCGATTATTCAGACTCGATCAGCAATATATTGCACATCAGCTGTACATCATGTTCTTCCTCACTTAATCAAGCCAATCTTAGCGCCTCTCATTATGAACTAGCCGTGCAAATAATGCTGTACAACGACTAAACTCTTACCAAACTACTCACAAACTTACTTGTTTTAACTATTCAACAATCATACATACATCTTTCCCTAGGCCTCTAATACTCGCTAATCCGCTACACTCAACTCTCTACGTTAGCTCATAAACATCCCCTACTCTTCTTTATCAGCTTTCTCTTCTCTTTCCTTTTCTAAGGCTTATTCTCCTATACCTATAACATTAATCTTTACATTGATCAGTTAACATTTTATATTCTACTAATACACTATTGTCGATTATCTCCCATGATAATTCTCAAGTCTATCATATATCCTTAACGGTACTGTAAAGTACGTAACATTACAAGGTGATATAAGTTTTCTTAGCTTTATCTCTTTCTAGATTCTCCGCTCTCCTTTCAGAATCGTCTAATACCAACCTCTATAACAATGGAAATAAATGATTTTATGCCTTTCTATACTCTCTTTTGCATAAAATGCTTGCCACATACTTTATTATATTTGACCTCCTCTGACGATATATCTCTTAGCACTTGCTTCGCCATTGTCCCTCTTTCTTCGTGCTTTTCACTGCATTTACCATCCTTTATTACATTTGACCTTCGTTGGCGCCATTTACCACTCGGCATACCTTTCCTCTCCTTGCTAAGCCATATCTCAATCTCTACTAACGTTAGATTGTGGTCGTGAGATTTCCATTCTGTCTCATCTCACTTGAGACATCTCTATTCCCCTTACTTGACTAGCAAATAGTGCTAGTACACATCTCCCTTCTAAATTATCAGAGATTCTCTTTCTCTTAAGCCACTCTCCGAAGAAAGTAAAAAAATCACGATCGTCACGAATGATACCTACTCTATTCAGTTCAAACCATAGCGGTTATTATTCTCCGTTCGAGCATAACATCCAACACACACTACTAACTCCATTACAAAGGTAATGTTCCCTTTATGATTATAACCACACGAATTCATTATTGCTACCTGCAATCAATTTGTTTCACATAAATAAAGTAACCATAGCTTACCAGAACTCTCTAAGAATCAATGGGACAACGACGAAGTCTAACCAACTCTTAGAGGCACGAATAATACTGTTAACATAACAACAGTCCACACTTAACACTGTTAAATCGTAACTCGACATTGCAACATACAACGTATACTCTCTCTCTCTTATTCATCCCTTCTTCTCTCATCCATAAATCTTATCTTCTAACTCATTATATCGTTACTTTTATCTTACTCTCTCTGACTCAATTTCAATTACATCTGAACAAGTAAGTTTTCTTCCCCTATTTACACCTGGTTTTATTTATCATTACAGAGCAGTGCGAACTGTGCTATGCTATCCATCGCCTTAACAACCTCGCTTTCACTGCATTATAAATGCTAAGACATAAACATAACGCTTCCTATGACTGATGATTGAAATTGATGTCCCGACAAATACTTAACACCCTCCTTCACGTCGGCAGAAAACACTAATACAATTTAATAACAAAACTATCGGCAATCAACTGTTTTAACATGCTAGTTAAAGTACCTAACAGGACATTCTTGTTCGCACAACGCTACCTACGTCACACTATATTTTAATGCATATCTCTTAACCATTAATCTGTGCTTAAATTTTACTGTTTAAATAATCGTAAATATTTTTAATAACAAGTTTGCATCATGACCTGATCTAATCCTCATCATTACTGACAAAGAAAGTTATAAGACTGCTACCCAGATAACCAGTGGCTATTTTCATCAACTTCGTAACATTTAACAATAATAAATTTCAAATTCAATAACTTACGTCTTAAATATAATACTCCCTCCGCGAATATTTGTCAAACTAAATATAAACATAAGTTTTTATAACCCAAATACATAACAAAAATGAACAAAAATTTTTATCCTAATACATTACAGAAAATATAAGTATCTATTGAGTGTATAAAATATCACAGTAAATAAACGTATAATTTAGATGCAATTTTAAAAAGCAGTAAATCAAATAAATCTTTAAGGCTATAATCAAACCCCTCCATCCGTGCAGTCCCCTAGCCGTCCACCCATCCTCGTATATCATACTTTGAGCTTAAGTGATTTTACACATGATCCAATATTTCAAGTATCTTATTGGACAATAGATAAATAAAATAACTACTGATTCTTTTTATACCTCAACGACGTATGTGTTGCCTTATCCAACTCAAAGTTAGCATCTAATAAAGCTTAGAAATCATTAACCGCGAACTAGGAATTAATAATATGTGATCGCTGAATGCAAACCTTAAACATACCTCGCGTAGAATAATCAAGCTAACATTCGCTGAAAGTAGTGTTCGCTGTACTAGTCAAGGCTAAATCTAGCTAACAGGTCATACAATATTCGATTATTTTCCCACATTTTTTCGAGCATGATTTAGCAACAGTAAAGCCGTCATTATCTAACAAAATCCCTTACACAAGTGACCAATTCTATCAAAATGCCACCTCTGTTGTAGCATCATGAACAATGAACTGACACTATCTATATCAAAGTGTCACTCGTTCGAGTATAACATAACATCATTGACCTATGAATAAAACGCAGTGAGACATTAAGCATATGACTTAGTTAGTGTCGAACTAACATTATATTTCAAGATAATCGTGTCCTGGCTTTTCACTTTCTCAGTATTCGTCAGTTTACACTCTGTTAATTGAATTCTTACAAATAGTATCATTCACGTGCAATTTCTGCGTGTGTGACAGTAGTACCAATCATTGGTTATTTTCCACTTTTCTAGTATATATTTTAACATAATATGTGATCTTTCTTAACATTTACGTTACACAGTTTGTTCAGAGTTACCAAGGAGTAAATCAAAAGCTATACACATGAACTATGCCGTCGAGTAAGAAAAACCCAAGGGGATGCGCCCCTGATGAGGGTGTTGACATCTTTTCGTCTGTGAGAGGGGACACCCGATAGGGTGTTAAGCGGCTATTTTTTGGAGCATTTTACACAACCTCGCTAGAAATGAAGTGAGGGTAAGCCCTCAGCCATTCTCGGCTGAAGGACCTTAAGCCCGCTTCATCCCTCGGTATGGTGATTCTCCCCCTTCTGCAGGTCTCACCCCTTTTCAGGGCGCGTTAATCCCGCTTGGTTATTTCATCTCGAGAATAAAAACAGAGGAAAGGTAGGGTATGCTGACATATTTGATATTACGGAATGACGTCTTGGTTTAGATGTGTATACATGTTTATGAATTCGTATGTTAGATACGTTTTTATTGGTTTAATCATAGATTACCTCTGCAATGATCAGGAAATAAAGAATCACTGTTTGTGTTTAGAGAACTAGTGCTATGAGCTTATTGTTAAAGAATAACTTAACTATGTTAACTGATCGCTTTGATGTATTGTTAGAAAACGTGAGAGCCTATTGTTACGTTATTGTTGCTTGGGAATTATGGGCCCTATAGTTGCCCTAGACTTTTGCTCATGTCTACGTTTATTCATAGTCAAATGATGTTATACTCGTAACGAGTGACACTTTGAACAGAAGATAAGTTGGTCACAAAGAATAGTTCATAGTTCAAAGAAATCGGGTGGGCATATCTTGATGATTATATTGAGTTACTTGTGTTAGGTGTTGTTTTGTGAGCCAGTTAATAGTCGGCAGTCTACGCTGTGTTTAGCTAATATCTCTCGAAATACTGTACGGATGCCTACACATATCCCATAAAGACAATATTGACTTGCGCGATGGTACCTTAAGTTAGCTAGTTTCACAAATTAGATCAGTAAGGGATCTTATTTACAGCCGTTTATACGTGTAGTATCTCATTTACGCGAGCAATTATGTTTATGTGTTTGCATTTTGCCACATATAATGTCTCCTGAGCTCACTCTCTCGGTTATGCTTTTCGTCTCCATTTATATTTGTTGCTAAGACGTATATAGGGTTAACACTATATTCTGAGTCAGTAGGAGATGTAATTACCTAATAAAGATACAGTATTTTTTATGTTCCTATTGCTTTGTCAATATGATATGATTATCTCTGATAATAACTTGACTTGGCATTCAAAATGTCACTCAACATGAGTATGCACAAGAGTAGTGTGGGAACGGCTAGGGTGCAACCGCATGGAATGCTAAAACTGGAAGGTGTGTGTTTTCTTAACTTATCTGAGTTCTTAATCTGATTTTACTGCCTTTTAAATTCATGATAAATTGATTTCCCGATCCCTACTTACTGCTTAAGTTATTTTCGCGTCATAAGAACCTTACTTTTATGTCCTCATTTGTTATCGTTGCATAATTATATTGAGTATTTTTATTTGTTTAATGTGGTTGTTTATAAACTTTAGTGATGTTATATGATAAATATTCAGCTGAGGATATATTATTTAGACGAGCAGTTATGATACTGTATATTTTTTAGTGTAAATAGTTCGACCGAGTTGATGAGTGCAAGAACATACTAGGACTTCAAAGTACATTTGATATTTCATTATTTCAGCAGCTTTGAATTGATTAGCGAGGCTTTCAATGCTAATTATTTTGTTATAATATTTATTCATTTATTAATGTTAAATAATTTTAGTGAATTATTACATGTTAAAGAGATATGAACTTCGGAAATAGTCAGTGCGACCTCAATGATTCAGCGATTGTCACGTATGTGTTAGGTGACCTTTTATGCTGGTTTTATGTGCTGAAGTTTAGTTAATGTTAGTTTAGGTTTCAAATTCGCAATTCGTACTAGGTACCAGAGGTGTAATAGTTTGTGTCGGTAAGGGACTTTAATTGACCTTAAATGAATTTTGAATAGCATACCTATTCTAGTCTTCATGAGGTTTATAGTTATATGTTAGTTCATTTAATGTTATAATGACAGCGTACTTGTGTTAGCGTGTAGTCATACTTCGCTGCGCTTATGCATATTGATAAAGTTAAACAGGCATTTATGATATATACATTCTGGGGTTAATTAATTATTACATTTGTGGCATCTCAATCTAAAAAAATTTCATCGTTTAATTTGTTAGGAGATATTATTGTTGTTCGGCGTGTCATAGTCATGTACAGTTTAGTTTGTATGCAGTCAACAGATGTCAGTTACTTACTTATCTTTATCAGGGGTGTGTCAAGAGTGTCGCGAGAACATCTTGCTTAAGTTAACACGTTAGACTATCTTGACTTGAACGCCCTTGTGGTTTTAGATTCTCTCCGGTCTACCTGAAACATTTTCCTTTGTTGAGTTATGCGAAATCTATGTTTAGCTTTAAATTAATGTTGAAAATCATCTGGTACATGTTAGCACTTTATTACGGATTGGTAATATCCTAAACACTATCTTTTACTATCGTTATGGTTGTTGTTTTGGTGTGTTCGAACTGTATGACTATTACCTACGCCTTCCCTTTAATACTTAGATAATGGTTCATTTCCGTTTATTTTTCTTAAATATTTGGAAATGTTCTGTTTTTACTGCTTCTGATTGGTTGAAGGAAGATCTTCAATTACATTTCAAGGATATGTTATATCACTACCTTTTTCTATCTAAGTAGAGATAGTATTTTTCTCTCCTAGTATGTTGACTTACGTTGACTATTCTCCCCGCTCAATCATCTTCAACGCTTGTTGTTGATATATTCACAAGAGGAGTTTCGTTATTCCAAACGATGTATGTTATTTATAATATATTTAAAATCTGTATCATTACCGACTGGCACTGCTACTGCTAGTATATATTCCTGTTTCAGTTCAGGTCAAATTATAATAAGTATATTGACAGTTCATTCTTAGAGCATATTAGTTATAACATAAATATATTTCATGTTATGATAGTTTAATATATGATATTTTCTAAGAAGTGCGGTGAAGTCTAAAAAGGAGATACGCCTACAACTTTTACTTATTTCGTCTTACTCGGTAAGGTATTTGATATGTTATGTATGGTTTAATGACATTTTTTATTTGATAAAGTTACTCTAGTTATATTTCCCATGTAAGAAGTTAATGTGTTAAACCACCTGTTATGTATGTACATTAGAGAATAATATAATAGTTCGAATAGGTTATGTTTTGTATGTAGAAGTTAGTGTATCTTATTACCGTGACGTTGAAGTCCTTGAACTTTGGTATATGTATACATGTTATTTGTTGTTGATATGTTATGTTATATGTTTGTCGTTGTAACATTATTTATCCGTATTTCAATATGATTGCCTTATGTTAGCTTTTAAATTAAGTGAAAACATTGTTTAATGTTTAAGGATTGTTGATGAATAATTTGTCGAACGTTGACCTGTTTATGATTACATTTTTTGTTATACAGCTCGTGTGTTTAGTGTATAGATTAATTCCTTTGTTGACAAACGGATTCCACGTCTTGAAGAAGTAAGATTATTAAACATTCCATCACTACATGTTAGTTACTTTACTGGTGCTACGTGTGGATCTTGAGAGAGAATTTAACTGTATTATATTTTCTGTCTAAGATGATAGGTTTTGTTCTATTTGATAGCGTTATTTTCTTTAGTTTACATGTTTATACGTCTTATGTTATAGCTTTTATATTTTTCACCGACACGATATTGATAATGTAAACACAAAAATAGAATATTCTGGTATATAATTTAACACTAATAGTATGTGAGATATTTTAAGGTTAGAAAATTGTACAGTGTGATAGTGGCTGATAGATTAACAGTGTTTATTCCTCCTAAGAGATATGCTTTGAAAAAGTATAATAAGTTTACTTTTTCGAATATCAATACCTTATCGTTCAGTTGTCTATTCAACTTGTGGAGGATGTTCGTAATGGAAACTTTGTTGAGCTTTTAACGGTTGTTAGTTGTCCCTTAACAATTTTAAGATGTCCGCGTACGGTTTGCTCTTTTGTCTTTGCTTTAATTTATTGTCGTTCAGTGTCCAGGTCCTAGATTCTAATCGTGTAGCTTAATGGTTTTAAATGTTTTGATTAACTTGCTTATTGTTTGAGTCACCCCCACTTATTTCTGTACTATTGTCTTGTTCTTGGAAATTAGTAATTTTCAATTTGTGCCATACATTTAGCGTAATCTCTCAACATTGTCGCTTTGGGTTTTGTGTCTTAAGATTATACTCGTTAATATAGGTTACGAGCTTATTGTTTGAAGAAAGTAGATAGGTTACGTTTTGCATAGCGTCATTAGTTAGTTGGCGTCAACATGGGGTGATTAATATAATGTGCGCTCCCCAACTTATGTAGTATATGGTTGATTGTGTCATTATCCTGCTTAAGCATGGATATGCTTTGTACTTTTGTGGGCTATTAGTCTTATTTTCAGTTTGAATGCTATTGTTACTTTTAGTGGTTGTTTATAATATCTTTGTAGT
>JABUQX010124826.1:0-18144 GCA_015478945.1 Trachelipus rathkii | reverse complement strand
ATAGATGATAAATAGACCAAAACCAGGATTAACGGATTAATAACAATAAAGTTATTAATTCATATTGTAAATATAAAGATGATTTAAAAAAAATATATAGTCAAGTTTATATAATTCTGCTCATCATAATCTGATAAATGCAATTTCTTCTCTGGTTCTTCTTATTTATTAAAAATATCTATTATCATCATATCAATATATAGCTAATATATTAACTATCATAAAATTCCCATACAATCCTATTATTGAAGTTATCAATAAAAAGTAGCCAAATTTTGCTCATATATGGCTATCATCATTTGCAGGACAAGGTTTTCATCCTTTATACATTTAAGTCCCTGTTTCAAAATAATTTTAATGATTAGTATTAATATACAATGTATATGAACGAAACATGAGTATACTGAACAAAAGTTGAAAATATGACCTAAGTAAATATTGTTAGTCAGTGATGTACCTAGAGCTTTAGTACCACATAACAGTACTCTCTCATTCACATTCAATATTAATAATACTAATTCAATTTCATGATAAGTGACATATCTTATATTGAGTTTCTGAAACCCCTAATTCAATTCCTACGGGTTCATAACAACAATTAAACTATTATAACCATTGACGCCAAAATGTGTTGTTTAAATGCGAATGTGTATTGTGCAACTCAGCCACCGCTAGTCGGCTCCAGCATCCGGATCGTGTACTTCCGTATCATCGATGAGATTGACATTTTTATATCCTTTCTCTTCACGTTCCTTCTTCCTCTTTTGCATTCCATGCATCTCTCCTTTAATTTTTCTCTCTGCTCCGTCTCGCTCAGTAACATTTTTTTGTAATCTCGATTTTCTTCTCTATTTCAATAATCCTCCAGGTCCCTGTCAGTGTTTAATTTATTTCTTTCTATCTACAAGATTTTCACTTGGAGGCGCTCTGGCATCCCCCTCTATATAGACGGTCGTAATCGGTCTTGCATACCACTGCTTAGGCTAGATGATCACTACAAGCTGTTGGGATTATTCGATGTAACAAGTTGAGGGATTAATTTATTACGATGTAATCTACGTTCTCCTAAATATTATGTGTGATTGGGGACAATAAAGTTAATTAGGGCATGTGGCCGTAGGATCGTTATGAATGGCAGGAGATACAAACATGGATAAACTGTCGTTGATGTCTTTGTCTCGACCGTGCCTGTTCTTTAATACAATCAGCGATTTTAATAATACGAATGATTGTTCGGAGGAAATAATATTAATTGATTTTGATTTCACCGATTACCTCCCGTTTTTTCATAGTTAAAGGAAGTGCACGCCCAGCATCACATCGTCATCATAAGACGCATTTTAACACTGTGATTTGGGTATAGAAAACCTGGTCGTTTTCAGTGCCTACAAAACTCAATTCCTTTATCTTCTTAAGCGATCACTTAAAACCTTCTTTATGATAGGAGTTAAACCTCTAAGGTCAGGTTAAAAATCATACCAGAAAACTGTATCATCCAGACCTCAAAATAAACAGTCTCACGATCCTATTAGAAACTCTAAACTTTACAACATCAAGTTTCAAATTAAGGCTTTAGGGGAAATCCAAAGTCAAATGCCGGAAACTTGTCAATTCGCTGCGTTTCAGAACTTCAAGAATTCGTAAAAAATACGTATTTCAGATCACTTAGGAAACGTCTCTACCTACTGTTGGGAACTTAATACCTTCGTTCACCCGTCAAAACCTGAAATGCACGTGTTTGCATATAATTTTATGCACAGATGTGCTTAGCAACATCAATCTTTACATCATTATAAGCTCGCCAATCTCGCCACCCTTACTCAATTATAATATATATATATAATATATATAATATACAGTATATATATATTAATTATATATATATATATATTATAATAGTATGATATATATATAATTAATTATATATAATTATATATAAATATATATAACCTTAATGGTCCAAACTAACACCCACCCACTTTAAAAAACTCTCGTCTTTCTGCATTAAATTTCCTTATCCTCAGTAAGTCCATTCCTACTTGACCAACTACTCAAGTGTAAGCAGATTGAAGATGCGCATGGAACGCGAATAAGCTAGAGCAGATCTCTGTCATTTAGTATATTAGTATATATATATTATATATATATATATATATATATATATATATATATATATATATAATAAATATAAATATATCATATATAATATATAATATATATATATATATATATATATATAATGAATAAATGTCAAAAAATTAATAACTGAAATAACAGTATAAAATTTCTGAAATAACAGGAATTTTCAAAATACTAAAAATTACGTTATTTTATGATATACAAAAAAAAATTATATTATTATTTGCTCTTTAACAGCAGAAGTGATTAACTCCTTCCCGTTTATAATTGTTATTTCTTGTTAGTCTTTCCGTCCCTGAAGAATGGAAACTGATATATTTTGGGACTGTTTCGACGTAGAGAGAAAGTCCGAAATATTACTATATGGAAGCTGTTTAATGACTAAAAAAATCATATAGTATATACTTTTAAGATTTTATGACACTTCTCAGAGGAAGAAAAGTCCCAAGTATATTTTGGGACTGTTCAGAGGAGAGAAAAGCCCCAAAATATACTTGGGACTTTGGGACTTTTCAGAGGATAGAGAAAAGATTCTCCCAAAGTACCCAAGTATCATTGTGCGTGGATTTTCAGAGAGAGCAAATAAAGATCCCAAATACTATATACTTGAGGACTTTGAATCATCTTTCAGATGAGAGAAAAGTCCAAAAGTCCCTAGTATATATTTTTGGGGACTTTTCAGTAGGAGAGAATATATCTTCTGTTAAAACACGTTGTATGAATAGATGCTTATACTCCTTAACAATCCAGTTGTACCTTATATAGATCAAGTTTTAAAACAAAATTCGTAAAATTTTAAATAGACATCCATTGAATCACTCATTTACTAAATTAGTAAGTAATAGATCTGATGTCTCACAGCTTCCTCTCTACTGTTTGAAAAGTTCTATACAAGAAAAGGAATATAGTAATATTTTTCATTATTACACTATTTTGTATTACATTATTCGACTTTGGAGCATATCTCTATTCCTTCTAAATTTAGCAGAGTTAGTAGAAGAAGTTCTGTTGCAACTTTGCCACTTCCAAAATGCTTAATTTTTTTTTTTTTATCGATGTTCGCGGGAAAATCTTTCAAAACAAGAACACATTTTCAAAATGATTGAAGCAGTTGCTGAGTCACTAATTGATGAAACTATGTAAGATGTAAGCAGTGAGAAGAACAAAAGTATGAAATCCATGAATTTTAAACTCTGATAAAGCAATTCGTTCGTGAGATTTAGAGATTTGAAAAAGTTTGGAATTTTTTAAAAGGTTTCAATATCCCGATCCACTTAAACTCTCCAAAGCTTCAAGAATTGCTGTAAAAACTTCTCTAAAGCCCAACAATCCATTATAACTTTCCAGCCACCTTCTCTGAAAATTTTTTTCCTATATTTTCTATTAAAATAGTTGTCAGCCATGATGACTTAAAATAGTACCCAATTGGTTTTACTGTCCCAATAAAGTTTCTAATTAGGTGTGTTGCCATATGACAATGTCGAACACCAGATGAATGCACAATGCCTTGCTGATATTAATACAGAGAATAAATGAGTTTAAAAGCATGTGGGCGCAATTGATTGGCCATCGTACCAACCCAGATGGATTAATATATTAAGAATGTATAAGACAAGTTTCAAAAAGATTTTTCTCGATTGTAGATTGCAGTCTTTGTTCGACGTCATTAGGATCAGAAGAGAATGAAAAAGAGCTGAAGAGTGGAGAGAGAGAAGTGACCCCACGAGTATATTTCGGAGATGACGCCAAACCCGTGTGCATTTAGAAGCAAACTTCTGTTGGAGGATGAAACGTGGAAAACACTGTCACATGTAACCCCCGATTTACACGCTTAGGAAGGTGAATATGAGTACAAAATCAGCAGAGATAGATCTAGAATGGAACGATGCGAGGCTGAGTCCCGACGAGGGGAAGATCAGCAAATTGTTGTAAACGGAGATAATTTTTGCTGCGGAGATTCTCCAAAATGACAAAGCGGATAATTGATCTTCTGTCTTTCTGTTCTTAAAGAATTACAATAGTGCCTTTGGATTATTACTTGATTTCAACAGGAGAGTGGAAAGAAAGAGAAATGTTTCCGAGAGAGAACGTGTAAGAAATGACAAATAGGGAACTTTGATTCCGTATTATCGAAATTGAAGCCAGAGTAGGCGACCCTCTTACTTATTAGATATGACTGGGGAGGTCTTCAGTTCCTTATGATTTTTCAAGTTCATCGCTAAGAAGAATGGTTTTCGGAATCATAGCTTTGGAGGGAGTAGAGGACGCAATAGATAGTAAAGTAATGAGGTGTGGAGGGAGAAGAGAATTAGGACGTGATATCAGCTAGGCAATCTCCGGGAGAGGGATGAGAGCAGCATATGGAGTAAACGAACGCAGAACGACTGTTGAGGGGCCACGAGGAGCACCTTTGCGGAAATGCCCTAACCGTTTGGGCACCTTCGGTGTGGGAGACATACCAGTCGACGAATGAGGACGCTAAGGTTATGCAAGGACCCGTCAGGTGTAAGAGAAGGAAGAAAAGCGAAGTACCTGACCGGTCTAGTAAGTAGATAGGACCGATGGTGAGTGGTAATCTGGGAACCCGACCGATGCGTAAATTGTTGTAGATGTTGATGGTTATTGACATGCTAACCTTGTTTGTAAATAATCGTTTTTGTGGATTTAATTAAACTTTCCCACTGAATGAGATTTTGAATATCACAAGAACTTCGTACTCCATGAATCGAGCAGTATAACCAGAGGAAAAACAATTGCAAATGAAGACCATAGAAAAGAGAATTGGAACCAGGATGGGGCATGGAAAGGCGTATGAGGTATATTCAATAGGAAAAGGGAGGTAAGTCACCTTCGTCCTCACAACAGGTTAACTGACCCGAGAACCCCACCCTTACGGATAGGCTGTAATTGGCCATCACTGAAGAGTCCTCCTGAACATCTGACGCCGGAGACCAGATTTAGCAGCCCGGATGTACACACGGCACCGAGTATCTTTCGAAGTAGGGCCAATTGTTGAGACCGAAAGTGGAAAGAAACCGCGTTCTCCTCAAGTGGTTAGCCAAGAAGTCATGGTATACCATACAATTGGCCGGTCCGGTCAGAAGAATGTAAAGGAACCGGTTTGTTCCTGATACCCTCATCACCGGAAAGGAAGTGTGAAGTAGAACTGAAAACCCATGCGGAAAGAGGCATCCAGGATAGCCGAAGGGGCTGTGACGGGAAAAAGAAAGGATATCCTCTTTTTTAAGAGGGGATTTAAAGGACTGAAATCGATATGGGGGGGGGGTGGGAGGAGAAGAGATAGTTGAGGAGAAAATTATGAGAGAGAATGAATAAAAGTAAGTTATTAAGAATGAAGAGACAGAAGAAGATTGAAAGAGCAAGAAATTTCGTATATGACAATGCCAGTATGTTAGCGCATAGGGTCGACGGAGACGACCCGCGAATATCCCCACTCAAGCATGGTTGATTTCACTATGCCACGTTGCACCATGTTGCTCCACCAAGAGCATTAAGAACCTCAACAAGATGATCAATTACCCTTGCGGGAGAATGAGAGATAGTATAAGAGAATGAGAAATGAATGATATATATATTATGAGTAGATAATAGATATATATGATGTATAGATATATATATATATAGAGATGATATATATGATATATAATATATATACATATGATATATATATTAATATATATGATGTAGTACATTTATTACGGTTGATTCAGATTGCACTCGAGATCCGAGAGACGAGAACTGTTCTGGAATGTCGAGATCAGTCTGATTAAACGTGACAAGAAGAAGTGTAGGCTCCAGAGAACGAGCCGAGGTAGATCCTCTCGCAAGAGAGTGTCGAGATTAGACAAACCCGAGAAATCACAGATCTTTCCCCGAAGAAGCGTTAGCGTAGTGGTAAAGACCGCAAATGAGGAAGGGGGGGGTTCAAGGGAAAAGGGAAGGCCAAAAAAAACAGAAGGTAGTATACTGTGAAAAAATGGACGGCGGTGAATTCGTTTTGAGAAAATGAGTCTGAATCAACTTGTGCTATTCAGGAAAAGTGAAACAGCATAGCTGTCAAATACTTCAGTTCTGGGAACGATGATGGTAATGGGTGTACTCACTACTACTTACTACTACTACTACTAGCTACTACTACTTATTATCATCCTTTAAAATAAATATTCAAATAAAATAACCACCTTAGAACTCAGATCAACAAAATCGATTACATCACTTTGCCTACAAATAGTTTGATGCGAAGCCGGTAATTCTTCCCCAGCACCATCGCCGGCTCCGTCATTTTAATAACGCTGTTATGTGCTCTAGAGCCGTTAACAGTCCGAACTCGGCTTCACTCACCCCCCAATAATCTTTGTGAGTTCCGAAGTCTCTGCTTCCGAACTCTTAGACTGAGGATCGGAACTGTAGAACCGTCCGACGTCCACTCACGGAGACACGTCCAGCTACACTCACAGCTCGCGACTCCACTACGATACTGCACACTCACCATAAGCCATCAATCACTGTACGCGATACCTCCCACTCCATATCTCTACTCATAACCTCATGCCCCTTCACTTCACTGCATTATAGACTCGAATTGGATCGAAGTGCCGAGAGAGAGAGAAGAGGCGAACGAAAGAGCGAGAGAGAGGAGATGGAGAGAGAGGAAGAGAGAGAGAGAGAGGAGAAGAGAGAGCAGAGAGAGAAATCTCATTATGATTGTAGACGACGAAGAGATGGAAACGTCTACATTATGATGAAAATAGACAACGCGCACTCACTCATGATACCTAATTCGTAATCACATCCGACCATCCGCTTTAGACTATCTTCGAAGGTCTCGAGAGAGACGAAGAGAGAGAGAGAGGGAGTGATATGAGAAAGATCAGAGATTTGTCGTTCCAATTCCGCTCTCTTAGCGTAATCTAATCTACTGTTGGGTTTCTAGGTATTTCAAATTGAAGAAAGTAATGAAGAGTGGAGTCACCAGCATATATTTTAATATAGGTATATTATTATTGCGAAAGCTAATCATTATATTAATTTATTAAGATGAGAATGTGAATATAAATCACCCAATTAGAATTGGTGGACGAATCCTTGTGGCACCCAATTTGAATGTCCCAGTACGGTGCTGTACCGTGCGATAAAATGACCGATGGTGCTGAACTGGTGCACAACCTCCTGGTGAGGTGCAGTGTTGTGGGGGTGTGGGGGCACGGAAAATTTCAGTGCTACGGCAACTTTAGTTCCAGTTATACAAATTATGAATACGGATGTCGGTGCAGATATAGACAAAGATTCCCTTTCTCGCTACTCAAAGTCTATCATTATCATATATCTATTTCATGCCGGTAACAAGAACTCTTGGGTTTTGGAAAAAACATTGATTTAATGTTATTTCCCTATTAATAATAAATCAATAATTACAATATTAATTAGATCTCGGTTTTTGTAATGTTATATTTTCTCTTAGTAGTTTTCAGTAATGTTTTTTATGGACCAAAGAAATGATTATCTAAGGTAAATTTTTTTACTATTTCAAAGTATATTTTTATATAAGAAGTTTTCGCCGGAAGTTTATACATAACACGGTGGTCGTGTATTTTTTATTCAAGTGGTTATTTTTTTTTTTTTCCAAACCTCTTTACAAGTTGTTAAAGTCGTAAAAGTGAAATTGTTTAAGTATATATTTGTTAAAGGTAATAGGAATTTATCATAAATGTTTATAAAATAACTTATATATATAAATAAAATAACATAATAATTTAATATAATTATATTTTATCTATATATATTTATATAATTATATATATTATCTATTATATTATATATATTATATATTATATTATATATATTATCTTGGGCTCGTTCATTCCTATCTGGCTTTAGGTATCTTAGGGTTATTAACCCTCCACATCAGTCTTATATCTTGAATATTAGGTCTTACGGTTTGGAGGCCCTCATGTCAGTTCGTTAAAGTAATATTTTGTTGTGCTCCTACTTATCTGTGTTATTAGATTGACGGCCTGTCTTATACAATTATCATTATGTGTGTAAGATAGAATAATAATTAGCACGAAAGCCACCAGGAAGATCACGTGTCATAACTTGCCTTATTTTCAACTCGTCAACTATTTACTACCCTCTAGATACATAGAAAGGACGAAAGTAATGTTAATGAAGTCACAAAAAAAATATATCGACAGCGCAGACTGAAGGTATGCATATGTCATATTTAACTGCATGAAAATCAGGAGTAAAGACTTCTGATAGTTCTCATTTTCCTTATTTCCCATTCCATGTATTTGAAGTGTTAGGTTGGTTGGCGGAAATAAAATTAGCATTTTGAGTTTCTGATGAGAAGACTGTGCACAAGGGGAACTGAACCGCCTTGATACATTATTAATGTTAATTTATTTACTTTATTCATTTATTTGTATATATATATCTCTATATTTCTTATATATATTTATATATATATATATATATCTATATTATTATATAGTATATTACATTTAGGAATGCGGATGAATCTCTCTATTATTATAATATATATATATATATTACTATATATATTATTAATAATACTTACTATTATATTCATATTATATAATATATCATCTCTGTGAAACATATTAATATAATTACATAAGTTTGAATATTTCCATCTCCGTATATCCATGGTTATCGGTACTCTAGGTGTGTATTCTGTGATCGATATTTTTATGTAGGTATCATCTTCAGCGTCTAATACTGGGAATTTCATTGTAGAAGCTAGTCAGTATCGTGATATCGTAATAATTAAGTGCCGTATTCAATCCTTCACTTAATTCCGATATCTTACCACATTTTTGTCGTCTTGTTAATTTGTTAATTTTCATTTATTTATTTTATTTTTTTTTTATTTTATTTTTGATTTTATTATTTATTCCCTAGCACTTACACGGTCGGTGATATATATCATGGGTAGGAGGTGTATGTTTACCCTCCACTACATTCTCACTTACTAGTCACATACATAGCATTGGATGACTAGGCACTCCGGGTTCCTAAGTGGGGCAGATTTATTGACGTGGCAATCATAGTAAGCTGGGAGCGTTCTACAAGAAGTGAGTGGCCCAACGGCCGACGGACGCTCCGCGCTCTGTATGAGGTGCCTCTTATCACTATAGTGCCCGACTGCTAATATACTGTTATTGTACTATGGGTAGCAATTCATTACCGGAAGGTGGCAACGCGCGTGTGACATGCATCCCTCCTAGAGTACCTTGCTACTACCGGTCCTACTATATAACCCTAGCACATTAATGCCCTAACCGGCCGCAACGCTCCGGGTCCAGTGACTCTAGAACTAAATCAGTGAGATAGTTTTTTATATCCGTTATTATATTGCTCTTTGGGCTCTTGACCCCTCTTCATACCGATACAGCAAGAATGATAGTCCCCCAAAATCACGCCATCCCCCGTATATAATGTAGTATCTGTTAACCTACCTTGGAAGGGTGGCTGCGGCTCTTGTTAACTACTGTGAGTAACCTGTGGAGAGAGTAACACACTCTTTCTATCTTTTCTTTTCAAATTTCTTTACTTTTACATATACAAATATATACATAAATATATATGTATATACTATATATTCATATATACTCTATATACTATATATATTCTAATACTCTATATATTCATTATTTTTATCTATTAATTCTATCTCTCAATTTTCACGTACCATCGCTTCCCTCTCATTTCTGACTATGATCGGTGTTGGCGCTAGTCATAATAAGGGCCAGGTTTTGACCTTATTCTCAACACCACTTTCCCACCTCCGATCAAATAGCAAGAATTTAATAGAACATGAAGGCGGTTTTCAGCCCGCTTAATGCTATCACGTCACGATTAAGAGAATTAACTCAAAAAAAAATTTTCAATCGACTTCCTATCCTGACCTTTCAGATAAACTCAGCTCTATCCACTATATCCTTTCTTCATCGATAATTATACAAGTTTTTCAATATTTTTTAACTTCTATTCATCTTCTTTCTTCCTCCCCTTTTTAACTAATTTATATCTATATTATATTATATTCTCTATATTCTATTATATATTTATATATATAATATATTATTATCTTATTTACTTATTATTTTTTATATCTATTTCCTATATATATATAATATCTTATATTATAGGAGGGCCGGTTCTACTTTCCCTTGTCTACACTATCTCAGCCACAGTCTTAGACCGATATTATATTATATGTATATCTTTATTTAACCTGTATTCGTTTCCCTTTCTCTTCTATTATATCTATATATATTTTTTATAGTCTGCAGATAAGTAACCTGAGTACACTCCATCAATCGTCCGGCCAGGACACTTATTCCTGGCCGGAATCCCTCTGATTTATTTTTTCAAGAAGTTCGGTTCCGGCCTCTAGTGACTTCTCTAACTTGGTTCCTGCCGGAACTTTCTACTTTTTTTCTAAATTAGTCTTTTTCTATAAAAAAATTTGCAGTTAATTGGATTTGACATTTACATCAGTTATGATTATGCATGAAAAAAATAATATAAGAAAATGATATAGATATGGTGAACAAATATCATGATTATAATGAAAGAAATTCTTTTCGAAAAACTTTATAAAATCTTGTAAAATTCTTTAAAAAACTTTTAAAATTTGAATCGGTAATTGCTTTAATTCTCTAGAAACAGGCGTTTTAGGGGAGTTTTTAGATTATTTTTTGAAGAGATTTTATTGATTTTTTATTTTTATGAAACAAAAGTCCTCTTTTATTATTCTTTTCATAAATTCTAGTAAATATTCACTATATTTATATTATCTAAATTAATAATTAGTATTTAAAGGAATCAATTTCAAATAGACTTGTTTAGTTTTTATTATTTATTTAATGTTAATTATATATTTTTAATAAGAAATAATGTTTAAATTTCTATTTTTCTTTTGTATTTATTATATAAAATTCATATATATTTAATTTATCATATTAATATATATTATTATATATTATATATTTGATGACATATGGATTTCTATGGGTTATTGAGAGTATTATTATCGAGAGGAGGCTAGATATGGGTTATTATTATCGGGCGTTCTTATCGGTCTTATCTGAGTGAGAGTAAACGCTCGTATAGGTATATTACTTAAATGCTGTATAATGAGGCGAGTAATCTATCTAACTTTCTTATTTGCTTTCTTTTTCGACTTAATTCAACATAATGGGCTTGACCGAGCTATTGTATTCTCTGAACTTCTGACGTTTTATTGAGTCTAGTGACAATCATACTTGATCATTAACTATAGTGGTAGTTCGTTATTACTTTAGCTAGGATTTAACATTATTAATGTAAACGGAGAAATATTTAGTAAGAGAGTGTGTGTCACACTGTATATATCTTAAAAAAAAAATGTAAAAAATACAAAAAACTAGAGATATTATTTTTTTTATTTTAATAAAATTTATGTATAAATATATTTATATAGATAACCTTTATATTTGAGATCTACGTTGTATAGTATTTATACTGTTTTGTGTTGGTTCTTTTTAACCCTAGCTCTACCTGAAATCGAGGACCTTGCGGGATTATCGGAATATGAGATATTTGTCGGACTATTGGGTAATTGTAGTCCTTTTTTTATTTCCGTGGTTGTATTGGTAATGGGGTATATATGATATTTCCTTGTATTATCCTAGTCTCCTATCATTTGACTGTGACTAGGTCTCATTTATTATTATTATTTTATTTTAACTTGTAATATCCTATATTATTTAATTATTATTATATTTATATATTTTATTATTATTTATTATTATTAATTATATTATTATATCGAGGAAAAGTATTTATTATTATTATCAGGAAGTTGATATGTTCTTTCAAGCTCCTCTGAAAGTAATTCTTTCAACAGGTCAAATATTCATGCAATATTTGAATTATTCTTGAGGTTCGTGTTCCCAGAATTTCCCATTCTTCAGTATAGTACCTATACATTATAATAATAATAAAATGAACTTTCGTCGCGTTACGCTTATAAAATTTTTCAAGAAATAAATTTTTATATTTTTAATATTTATTCAACATTTTGAATTAAAATTATATAATATCTATGTTGTAAAAAAAACACTTATAATCAAAAATAAATACATAATTAATTAAATATTAATAAATTGTTTGACAATATTTCTAACGTTACATTGTACGCACGCAACGATGACATGTAATTAATCCATATTGTTGTCATTTTAAAGATGTTCAAAACATTGTAGAATCACATTTCGTTATATTTAATAGTTTTCCTATAGGTTTATGTTTTCCCCTTAGGAGCTAAGATTCCCTACTATAGGCGCAATTCATAAAAATATCACTTTTATTCCTTGATATGTCAATTGAGGAGAAGCCCATCTTTTATGCTTAAGTTATCTAATTAAAGGGATTTTTAGTGGTGTTTACTATTTTTATATTATTACTTTAATAAAATGTTATATAATTAATATTTTGCTTACGTAAGGAGGGGGTGCTGGGACATAGTTATTATATATATTATATTTATTTATATGTGAATTTTATAAACTATGTCGATAAACCCCTCAAAAGGATTTTTTATTATTTAAAAGTTCACTTCACGGGCATAGCCCTATTCTAGGGGCGAAACTTCTCTATGTACTTTCTACCTAGGATCCGGACTGGGGATCGCACCCGGGCCCTTGCCCTTCGACTCTGTCGCTCTACCGATTGAGCCCAGTAGCTGCAAATTGGTTTTTATCATTTTAAATACCTTATGAAGCATTTCCAAGTGTCCCTATTAATGATGACGTCAGAGAAATGCTTGCAAGGTTTCTATGAGATGGAGATTTGTTTTTTAAAATAGTGGAATCTCAAAATAAAATCAATAAAATAAGTAAAGTTTTTATTCACTCTAATGTGGCAGGATTCATAAAAAGATTACAAAAATTGCTATTTTAATATAAATATACAAAGGTATAAATGGTAATATATATTATATAGCGTTTCGAATGGGGCGTTAATTATGTTCAAGGTAAAGGAGGGGCTTGGATGGAGAGAAAGGTGATACGAAGGAAGTGGGTATAATTAAAGAAATGAGAGTTAAGCGAGAAGACATAATAATAATAATGTAAGAGCGCTCGCTAGTAAATCGTTGCATGGCTGAAACAGTTGATACTGAACAATTGGGGCAAATGCAAGAAGCATTTTGTTAGCAGTGCAAAGGAATATGTGGATGTGCTAAAGTGAGGAGTAAGAATGCTAACAGTGATGGTGGAATGAAGCAAGGTGAATGCAAACGGTTTAAAGTAAAAAGAAGCGTGTTGAATGCACTAAAAGCCATGATCAAAGTTTCAAGAAAGATGCTTGGAATTATACTAAAAGGTGCATTAAAAGGTACTTGTTATGGAGAAAACAAGAGGTAATGAACAGGATTGGAAGGAGGATTGAATGGGTCTTTCAAGGAATAGGAAGCTCTTGAAGGCAAGCGGAAGGTTAAGAATGAGAATAGGGGAACCTGCTTAGAATAATGAAATGGGGATGGTGTTTTGTAACTGATGAAATGATGTGAGGGGAGTGTGGTATAGAACACTTCGAGAATCTGCATAAAATTGGCAGTAATGAAGAGGTGATTGTGATGTGTGTGGTTTGATGGTGCGACAGAAGGAATAGGTATTTTGGGGAGAGGTTATTTAGCAAGGAGGAGGTAATAGGTAGAGGGAGAAATACACCCACTGGTAAATCTGCAGGTATAGTGAATTACTGGTGAAATGTCAAGAACGGAGGCGAGATTGGTGATTGATTGATTTGGAAGTTGTGTATATTTTATGTAAGAGGGTATAGTCCAGAGGGATTGGAGGAGCAGTAATGTACTTATTACAGGTAGATAAGGTGAACTGTAGAAATTATAGGGGAATAGTTTAATTGAGTATTGGTAGGGAAGAAATATATGCTAGGTGTTTTTGGTGAAAAGAGAGCGTGAGTGATGAGGACTGATTGGGTGAAGAACAAGATGCGTTTAGGGTGGTAGAGGATGTGTGTCAAATCTTTACATTGCAACAACTGATTGAGAAAATGATGGCGAAGAATTATAAAAGTTGTATTTAGGTTTTATGGATTTTGGCAACGGGCGTATGATAGGATTAACAACAGAGCTCTATGACAGTTGTTATTGAACTCCGGGAAAGTAGTAGGATTATAAAAAGAATTGAAGATATGACGATTGTGAGACGTGTGTAAGAATAATGGTGTCAGAAGTGTGGGTTTAGTTTAATACGGACTGAGGCGGTTCGTGTTATGTCTCCTATGTTATTCAATTTGTATATGGATGGGGTATGAAAGAATTAGATGTGGGAGGAGCAAGGGAATGGAGTGGAAGATGATAAAGAAGGAAGTGAGTGAGGGGTGTCCTACCTATTATATTGGGATGAATTGGTTTTCTGTGGTGAATCTGAAAAAAAGTTTGAAGGATTGGTAGAGGATTTGGCATTGTGTGTAAAGGAGGGGTTGAAAGTAACGTAGATAAGAGTAAGGTTATGATTGTGAGTGAGTACACGCTCAGTACGAAGATATGTTGAATGGTGAGCAGCTGGAACGAAGTGTCTGAGTTTAAATATTTAGGTTGTGTTGGCTGAGAAGAGAACGGATGATGAGGTGTAGTAGGAAAAGTTGGTGAATGAGGCAGGAAGGTTGCTGGCTGCCATTAACATCGATGGTGATGTAAAGGGATCAAGGTCTTGAGTGCGAATACGGGTCTTACATGAGGGTATGTTGTTACTGTGTTATTGCATAGTAGGAAGGCTATGGTCTGGAATAGAGGTATAGATCTGAAGTCAATGTGTTCAAGCATGGATCTTAGGGGCGTGTTGGTTGTGAGAAGAACTGATAAATGAAGGAATGAAGTTTCCACGGTTGTGTGGTGAGAAAGGGGTAAATGAGAGATATAATGCTATGTTGAGATGGTTTGGTCATGTGGAAGGAGATGATAGTCGGCTTGGGTTAGCGGATGTATGTGGCAAGTTGTGTTCGGGAACCGACCAGGGCTGGGAGACCGAAGGAATAGTGGATTGGAGTCATGGAACGAATGTCTGAAGGAGAGAAATGTGAGTTTTGGCAGAAGGGCGAGAATAAAGGTGCATAATCGGAGTGAATGCGGGGTTTTGTATGGGGTATGTGTGCCACCTGGGGCGAAAGGATAACTTAATTCGACGATTTACCCGTAGTGAGGGTCCGTCTCGGTCAGTGAGCTCTAGGGTGGATATTCTGTCTGTGACGAGTTAATAAGTATCGAGGGGGCGGTAAGGCTGGGCTTCTTTTTCGACTTGTGTTTTTTCTACTGCTTTTCTTTCCGATGCATGACACGCACTTACCCGTATTGGGGAAAAGAGGTAGATAAAAGAAAGGGAAGAAAGAAAGAAGTAAAGGGAAGGATTCTCTGGTCCAACTCGAAATTATAAAGGCAATCGAACGGCCTTTACCTGTCTAAGGCAGAAGTTAAGGAATATTGCTAATTTATTATACGTAACATTTGCGAATGTGTCCCGAATATCGTTTAGTTATATACATAAATTTGGCATTTTGGAATCATTTAGAATATTAATATTGATAATAATATAATCTATTTAATATCATATACCCACTTTATAAAATATACTAAAATTGTACAAATGTAAAATATGAAATTTTTTATTTAATCCATTTTGATATTTGAATCAATTAAACGAATGAACTTAAATATTGTTTAAAACTTATAAATAATTTATAATACTAAAAATTAATAACAAAAGATTTATAAAATTTTATCTTTAAATAATATAATAAGTAAATAATAAGGTATGCCTTTCAATTTGATAAATAGAACTTTAATTTCTTTAAATATTATTATTTATTATTAATATAATTATTATAACTTTAATGATTAGGACAGCATTATTATTATTCATTTTATAAATAAATCCAGATATCTATTAAGAATTTGGACCAATAATTTAATTACGAAATATGAATTGGTATTTTTAAATAAGAATTCTAAAAGAATACAAGATAATTTTTGGATCTTTTCTATTCATAAATTATTAGTGATGTATGTGACATCCGCATTAAATTTGACATTCGCACCATCATCCGCATCCGCAATTCACGATTTTGAAACATCCTCATCTGCGAATATTAAATGTAGATGTTGCGGATGTATAATATTGAGTATAATAATTGTGTTTTCCTAGTGTTTGAGTTATTTGTGAGATAGTATTTATAAAGAAATAATTATTTTTATTTTCATTATATAATATATATAATATATATCATTATTTTTATAAAATATTATATTTATATTTATTAGCTATTATATTTCTATTATATATATAATAATATATATAATATATTAATAAATATTTTAAATATTTTAATTTATTATATATTATATAATATATTATTTATTATATATATATTTATATATATATATATAATAATATTATATTATATATATATATATTATATTTTTTATATATATATATATATATAAATTATATATATATTTATTATATATAATATATATATATATATAGTATATATATATAGATTAATTTAAAAAGAATTTTTAAAAATTATATCGCGAAGGACTTGTCGCTCACCTGTCGTCGTAACCTCGATTTACCGAACGCTCTGACGCTTGAGGCTGGCAAGACCTGCTGTTATATTCATCTTATGGAATAATTTTTTTATGATTTGCATTAGTTTCTCTAGATATGGCCTGCGAGCCAGAAAACACGGAAAATAAAATAAAAGAGTTTAAATTTCTTCAAAAGATAATATTTAAATTTCTTTTCGGAAATTTATTTAATCTTAGGTATCAGATCATATTCCGAGTTCCAACATAATTCTGATTAGCAAACTCTTTTCTACTCTTGTTGGCATCGTATAATTGGAGGATATGGGTACCTCTTCATATTTCATTTCGGCTTACGCGGTAAAACGGGGTATGTATTTGGTTTTGTTGTTTTTGATCGAAGCTAAAAATTACTACTTTTTGTTACAATTAATGGCGTCAAAGTAAGCGAAAATCACTACGAAGATCAAGTCTAGATGCTGTTTATGTTCTCTAAGCAATAAAGGTCTTCAAGGAAGTGAAGAAGGCTCTTGAAAAATCATTTAAAATCGAAAACACAGAAGACAGTTTAAAGATGTAATGAAAAACACGCCAAAAATGATAAACAAAGAAAGAACTGCCTGCACAGCAAATGAATAAGTATTATTGAGTATTTTCATTTTAACAAAATATTAGTACACTGATAAAAATCTAAGAGTACGGTAATGGATGCCGCAGAATGTGTTATGGATGATTTATATTCAACACGGAAAGTCTTGGAATCATGAAGTTATATGCGGAAGTTGGAAGTTGTTCCCGCAAAAACGAGGAAACGGGAATTTTCTAGCCTTTCTCTAATAAGACAAAGGGGAAAAATTATTTCCTAAAATTAAAACAAATAATTGAGAATAGCAATACAACAAATTTGCTTTCAACAGATTTATGGTCAAAGATACTCGCTGGGATCTGAGAGGAAAATCATGTTTGTTTGCTTCTACCTTTAGGAAAATCTGTACAAATGAGACAATGCATTTCAAGAAAATTCTGTCGATTGGTTTGGATAAATTGAACATTTGAACAGAGCATGCCATTGCTTTCATTGTGTATGCACAATCTGAAGCACCCAAATAAAAACATTTCCTTTCGAGAGCTAAAAACTTTGAAATTTTTTGTACAATTTCGCTAAATATGAGCTAACTATTAAAAAGAGTAATCACTCAAAAAAGAGAAACGACTCATTAAATTTCACAAAAACTGGTCACAGCACCACATACCCAACCAACACAACACAACACACAAATCACACCCACACACACTACATACCACACCACACACCAAACAGCCCCGACAAAACCAACATATATATAATATATATATAATATAATATA
>JABUQX010124825.1:10000-18686 GCA_015478945.1 Trachelipus rathkii | reverse complement strand
TCTCGGGGGAGGTACCCCCTATATACATCCTACAGACTTGAAATTTACACGGATTCATGCTTATTCCATATATAGATTATATTCCAAGTTTAAAGCAAATAGCTCTTATGCACTTTTGAGAAAAGCTGATGGTGGTCAAAGTGTTCCGTCACTACTTATATAGAGTATATATAAAGAAGTAGGAGAGTATATATATATATATATATATATATATATATATATATATATATATATATATATATATATATATATATATATATATATATATATATATATATATATATATATATCAGTGGCGTACCTTGAAGATTACACTTGGGTAAGCAAGATATATATATATATATATATATATATATATGTATATATATATATATATATATATATATATATATAGTGTAGAGTAATTATCTTTATAGATAAAAATTAAATATATATATATATATATATATATATATATATATATATATATATATATATATATATATATATAGCGAAAACTCTTTAACTGCAATACGTCCTTATTTATTTGAAGGAAAAATTTAATTTTTCACGTCCTTTTGAATAAAGCTATGTTTATTTATGTGTATTATATGCATAAGATTGACTCAAAGCCTGACATAGGCCTACCAGAATTTTTAAATAATTATTTTAATTATATAAAGGTAAACAACACTTAATTAATAAAAATGTTACATATAATTAAAATTCAATAAAGCACAACACCTTCACTGTCTCTATTCCAAAACTTAACACAGCAAATATATGGTAAACATTTAATTTCACTCTGCCACCAAAAGTGAAAATATCGTACATTGATAGATAGATAGATAGATAGTTAGATATATAGATAGATAAATAGATAGATAGATAGATAGATAGATAGATAGATAGATAGATAGATAGATAGATAGATAGATAGATAGATAGATAGATAGATAGAGAGAGAGAGAGAGAGAGAGAGAGAGAGAGAGAGAGAGAGAGAGAGAGAGAGAGAGAGAGAGAGAGAGAGAGAGAGAGAGAGAGAGAGAGAGAGAGAGATTAAAAATCTTTTTTTCAAATTATTTCGTACGATTTCACTGGGTGAGCGAAAGTTTCGTACTCGCGAAATTTGCTTATTTTTTCGCTCAACAGCAAGGTATGACGCTTGGCTTTTTCCTATATATTTTATATGAAATATGAAGATCTACCCGTACGCCCACCGCTTTCCAATTTACTCTTAGGAACAGAGTAGGAAGGAAAATTTCCAAATGAATTTAATTATTATAATTGTTATTACTAAAGTAGTTGATTTTCTTTAAATTTATTTTATAAATCAGTTTCTTTTTTACACTTTCATAAAATTTAATAATTTATTTTACTTACCATTTAAATTATTTTATTAAAAGACTATTGGTAGAGCTACCTACCCTGCCTAGCAATTCATGTATATGCTCCCTGATATATATATATATATTATTATTATTACATATTATTATTATTATTGTTGGTTATTATTGTAGATATATTATTATATATATATATATATATATATATTATATTATTATTGTATATATATATAGATAAACATATTATTATATAAGTATATATATATATATATATATATATTATTATATATTATTATATATATTATATATATATATATATTATATATATATATATTAAATATATATATATATTATTATTATTATTATATATATATATATATATATATATATATATATATATACATATATATATATATATATATATATATATTATTATTATTATTATATATATATATATATATATATTATTATATTATATATATATATATATATATTATATATATTACATATATATATATATATACAGAAAAACTTTATTGGTCTCCGTATTAACAATAAATTTAAATAAATATTTTGTTGACTAGGTATCCTGTCCCTCTGAGAATCGCCTTTCGCTGGAAAATATTCTCAACTCCTTCTGCCTCTCTCCCTATAGCTCTTTACCCTCAAACCAAGAAATCATCCTGTTGCTCTACGTTGCACTCCCTCTTAGCATATATATGTCATTCCTAAATAAGGGCCCAAAATTTGTGTACAATACTCTAATACTGACCTAACATAGCTATTATACAGTTTACTTATAATTTTCCTTGCTTTTGTAAACGACATTGCGATTTATTATATACCAAGCATCTTATTAGCTTTTTATTCCTTGCTTCCAAACACTGATTAGCTACTTTCAAATTACTGCTTACAATACACCTAAATCTCTTTCTTGGTTCATAGACTCAAGCCAATCCCCATTCATATCGTAGTTAAACCTTATTGAGTAACCTAGGTGGAACCTACTCCTTTACTATTAAAAATTTACTTGCCACTTATATGTCCACCCAAGAAGTTTATTTAGCTCATTTTGAATCTTTATACATTCACCACTACTCCTTACTGAGGTAGCCATTTTGGTATCATCTGCAGACTTAGAAACCTTACATTTAAGTCCCTGGTCTAAATCATTTATATATATGAGGAACAATAGTGGCCCCATCACTGAACCCTGTGGGACACCACTCTTCACTATTTCCCAATGATGACTTATTGCTATTTAGTTGTACACACTGTTTTCAATTCCACAACTACTCTTTAATCCAACCATATACCACTCCACTTATTCCACATTGTAATAACTTCATCAGCCTTATGTGGAGAACCTTATCAAGAGCTTTGCTAAAATCTTAATATATAATTTCAACTGGATCTCCTCGGTCAGTGCAGACAGTAATGTATTCCATATATTCTAAAAGGTTTGTCTCACATGACTTACCTTTTCTAAAGCATTGCTAGGAGTCATAAAATATCTTGTTATCTTCCAAATATTTCTTTTTATGACCTTTCAGTAACTTTTCCAAAACTTTTGCAACCAGAGATGTTAAGCTAACTGACCTGTAATTTCCCAAATCTTCCTTACTACCTTTCTTATAAATAGGCACAACATATGCTGTTTTCTAGTCGTCTGGTACCTCAACAAATGTTATAAATAGCTTAAAAATCAAATACAGATAATTTGCAATGTTGGTACTACCCTTCTTCAGAATTCTACCATATATACCATTAGCAACTGCAGTTTTACTTGAGCTAATATGATCCAGCAAAGATTTAATATTTTTTACCTCAAATTCAAATTCTGTTAGTCTATTTATTACATGCATACGAGAACTATTAGTCAATAACAACTATCCAATCTTTCCTTAGAAAGGGATTAGGAACACCCGGTAGCTCAGTGGAAGAGCACTCCCCCAACAAACCGAGAGACACATGTTCGTAACTGGTAGGGTGGATGAATGTGAGGTGTTCTCTTCTTGGGCTTGGCTTCGTCTTACTAGGACGTAAAATCGAGTAACCCGTGAACGGTTGTGTCAACTATATACAGGGTTGCAAAAACCCAGGGATTTTTTAAATTGCCCGGCCCACCCGGGTTTTATTAAAAAACCCAGTTTTTTTTGGGCAAAACGGGTGGGCAAAATGGACAAAATAGATTATCATTGAAAAAAAATGGAGTAAAGCCGCAACTTCCAAATTCAACAAGATGGAACAGTCAGGATGCCTGTATTGATACGTACCTAAAAAATTATCAAAAATACTTGGAAATTGTCATGGAGCACGAGCTTCAGATTGACAGAAATATAAAAGCTATTATAAAAAATTCAGGCATTCACATGGAATCTTTAAATCTTCAAAAACAACTGAAAAGAGTTTCCATTGCTCTGAATACTATGCAGAGGGATGACTGCACTTTGGGAGATGATGTTCATGTATGGATGGATTTAATAAATGCTTCAGAGCTACAACCTTACTTACAAATAATAAAAAAAAGATTTGACCAATGTATAACGCCTCTTCATCTTGTTGCTTATCAAGCCCACCCAAAATATAAAGGAGTTGACCTTACACAAGAACAAAATGAAAGAATATCTGAATGGATTGGGAATATAAATCCATCTTATATTGCCCCATTACTATTGTTATCCATTGAGGATGAGGGTGAATATCCCAAGTATATGTTAAAAGAAAATATGACAAACAATCTGGAACCTGCCAAATGGTGGCGCATAATTAGCAAAAAATTTCAAAAAGTAACAAATTAATTACAAACGAATTTTGCCAATTAATGATAATGGTATCATCTCTTCCAGCCAGCTCAGCTTCGATTGAACGAATATTTTCAAATTTTAGGCAAAATGGACAAAATAGGTTAAGGAATGAAAGGGCAGAAAAACTTGTAATGTGCCATAGATTGCTAAAAGATACAAAAAGTGATGATTGGTAGTCAATGGTAGATCAAGAAACTTAAATTTACTTAATACTATATTCTATATAGGCTTATAGCTATTAGCTACTATATATAGGGCCTAATGTGCAATTTTTTTTCTCGGTGTTTGTTACTTAAATAAATATAAAGTTATATATAATTTTTTAAAAAGTTCAGCATTTCCAAGTGCTTATTAATTAAATCAAAATAGTTATTTTTTTTCTAAAAGGCCCAATGTGTCGTTAATTAATTAAATTAAATTAATTAAATTGATATATATTAAGTTTAAAAGTTATGTTTATTGTTTTTTTTTATCTTTGAAAGCCCATCTTTCAGTTTCACAATATTGCAATTACATTTTATTGTACTAATGATTAAGTTGCAATTACATTTTATTGTACTAATGATTAAGTTTTCTTTCAAAGTAATAATTATGTACCTAAATTTTCTTTTGTGTTCAAGACTTCAAGTGACTATTAATAAAATTGATATAGTTAATATAATTTTTAAAAACCCAACATTTCTTTCCATAATACTGTAATTACAGTGTAAATATATGTAATAATTCTGTTCTTTTATCTCAGTTCTTAATAATTATATCAATCTACGTTATAATTTTTTATAAAACACCCGCCTTTCATTTTGCCCGGGTTTTTTTTGTATAAAAAGCCCAGCCCGGGTGGGTAGGTGGGCAGCTCCCCGGGCAGTTGCCCAATGCAACCCTGACTATATAAAAAGTAAAGTGATGAAAAATTAATCCTGCTAAACGTAATGAGAAAAGAATCCCAATCTGGGTTGGATATCATAAAGCTGAAATGGGAAGCCCACTAGAGATTATAGTCTTTAGGTATTTAGGAATGGATATTGGCTTTCGAAGGCATGAAAGAAGAGATTGACCATATGATTGCTGAGGATGAAAGAATATTAAGTAGCCTTTGAGAATTATGGAAAAAAAGAAATTTATCAAGGAAGGTAAAAATGAAATTGTTTTTTGATTGTATATTTGTTCCAACTGTTATATATGTATGTGAAACATAGGCATTAAACTCTAAAATGAAAAAAAACAGTTAGATTTGGAAATAAAGGTTTAGGATATTTGTGGAGTAAAGGGAAGATATAGAATTATAAATATAAGTATAAAGGATATGTGCAGATAGGAGAATTGTCTGATGGAAAAAGCAAATCAAAGGGTACTAAAATGGTATAAATAGGTGCTTAGATTGAATGATAATAGATTGGCTAAGAAGGTGTTTATTAAGATCGATGAAAGGGTAGGAAATAGAGAAGGGGTAGAATTGGCGAAGGGGCAAACCCAGATGAGGTTGAGTTGATGAAATAAAGGAGCAATGCATAGTAAACGGGAATTAGTATAGATGATGGATATAGATTAACGCATACTAGGACCATTTGGAGGATAGTAGCACATAGAAAATTCCGTTAAGGGTTACAGTTAATTGAACAAACTGAAAAAATGCAATAAATAAACACCATTCCCGATTTGCAACTGACACCACCCTGTAGTTATGTGGAAGATGACGCTGAGTATAATATATTTATCTATCTATCTATCTATCTATCTATCTATCTATCTATCTATCTATCTATCTAGTCTATCTATCTATCTCTATCTATCTATCTATCTATCTATCTATCTATCTATATATATATATAGTATATATAAAAAGAAAAAGAAATATATATATATATATATATATATATATATATATATATATATATATATATATATATATATATATATATATATATATATATAACTAAGTTAACCACCACTCACGGGCTGGGCCTTTTTCAAGGAGGGGGCAGAGGATAAAACAGGAAAAGGAAGATTAATTACAGTTGGAAAAACAGAGGAAGGCAAGGAGTTTCACAGAACAAAAGTAGGTGGAAAGAAAGAGGCACCACAACGAACTAGTCTGGGTTTTCAATACTCACGCAATATTCATGAGAGCAAGGCATTCCTTTGTGATACGCGGGCGACTCAAGGGTGGTGAATAGGAGAGTCAACTCCCCCGAGCATTTGCCGATGTAGTAATCGAAGTAGTAAAGATAGTGCACTAACGTTACGTCAGAGATAGAGGCTCAAGGGAGTTTGAAAGAAGAGGACAGTTTATTAGTCTCTTAGCTTTAGAATCAACCCTATCCAATAGAAGGGTGAAACCGAAGCCCCCCCCAAGATGTGAGAACACTATTCCATACAAGGGCCTTATTCGCCCTTGTATGGAGTAGTGTTCTTGAGAGGAAGATGTAAAGAAGTTGAGTTTTTAAAGAGCTGAATTTTACAAGGTTGCGGTGACCCCACAGGGAAATCCCATCCAGATCGGCAAGAATTGAATCTGAAAACACGAGAGGCAACTCTAGATGCAAAAGTGGGACAGATTTGAAATGAGTAGAAGCACGGAGAGTTGAGTCAATGGCATAAGAGTGAGCAGATAGAATGGTACATTGAGGAGAGAAGATGAAAAGAAGGAATAAGGTGAGATAAAACAGACCCTTGAGGAACACCTCACAATTTACAGGAAAAGAGCAGGGAAAGAGGACGCCCATCAATGAGTGCTGATATGAGCGATCAGAGAGAAAACTAGACATGAGTAAGCAAAGAGAAGGAGGAAACCAAAGGAAGGGAGCTTCAAGAGCAGCGACGCGTGCCATACCTGGTCAAAAGCTTTGGATATGTCAAGCGCCAACACGCAAGACTCCCCATAGTCCCTAAGGGCAGAAGACCATAAATCAGTTAGATAGGAAAGTATGTCACCAGTTGACCTCGAACGTCGAAAGCCATACTGATGATCTGAAAGAAGAGAATGAGACTCCAGATGATCCAGGAAATGAGAGTTAAGAAGAGTTTCAAAGATCTTAGATAGAATACAAGTGAGAGCTATAGGACGATATATATATATATATATATATATATATATATATATATATATATATATATATATATATATATATATATATATATATATATATATATATATATATATATATATATATATATATATATATATATATATATATATATATTTCAAACCAACACCTGAGACTATCCTTCGTTATTAGTTTAATAAATAATGGTATTCAATAACAGCAAGTTTTTATGACTTCGTATGACAAATAACAAGTTATTTACAAAGAAGTTCTTTATGTGAGAAATAAGCAGACTCTTGACACCATCTGTCACTTCCACCTTCTTATTTTCATTTCAATTTCAGATGCTTTTCATTCTTCCCTTTACATTTTAACACCGAATAACTTTTTTATATATATATATATATATATATATATATATATATATATATATATATTATGCTATATATATATATATATATATATATATATATATATATATTTATATATATATATGTATATATATATATATATATATATATATATATATATATATATATATATATATATATATATATATATATATATATATAAATATATATATATATATATATATATATATATATATATATATATATATATATATATATATATATATATATATATAAATATATATATATAAATATATATATATATATATATATATATATATATATATATAGTATATATATATATATATATATATATATATATATATATATATATATATATATATATATATATATATACATATATATATATATATATATATATATATATATATATATATATAAGTTGAGTACAGGCGTGGACTTTAAAGAGAGGAAGATTAAATACAGTTGGAAAACAAAAATGGCAAGGATTTCCCAGAACAGAAGTGGCTGAAAGAAGAGGCACCAACAAAAGAGTCTGGGGTTTTCAATACCACTCAAATTTATGGACGAGAGCAAGGCACCCCCTTTGTGCTTCGTGGGTGACGTAATGGAGGTGGAATGGGCGAGGCCAACTCCCCCCGAGCATCTGCCGTTGTAGTACCTATAGAAAAGATAGTGCGTCAACGTCACGTTGCGAGATAGAGGGTCAAGAGAGCTTGAAAGTAAGAAACAGTTTATTAGTCTCTTAGGATTAGCCTCAACCATATCCAATAGAAAGGTGGAGCCAGAGCGCCCCCCCCCACCCAAATGCGAGAACAGTATTCCAAACAAGGAAACATGGGCGATTAAGGCCCTCATATAACTAGAGTAGAAGTGCATAGGAAAGAAATTCCAGCAACCTGAACAGACACCCAGCCTTCTTGAGGCCACTTTTCAGCAAATCCGTGTGATATGAGGGTTCCAAGACAATGTTTTGTTTATGTTCCAAGAACAAGAATATTTATGCTTTTCACATTTGATACATTAGAGCCGTCGAAGGAAATCGGAAAGTTGGGAGGTGTTTTTAAGAGGTTGATGTAAAGAAGTTGAGTTTTCAAAGAGTTGAATTTCACAAGGTT
>JABUQX010124825.1:0-5000 GCA_015478945.1 Trachelipus rathkii | reverse complement strand
TCTCTCTTAATCTTTCCTTTTTTTTCCTTTAAGACTAAAACAGGAATTTAAATTTCATAAATAACATTCAAGACTCATCTCGAAATAAGGTTCATCCTATCTGGAAATACGGAAGGGATTATTGTTCCATAACTTAAAACCATCCTTTACTCTTTACAAGGATAACGTTTGTCTAATTCATAGATATATCAGCCCCTCTTGTATTTTAGTTGTTACAGAAATGTATATATAGTAGTATATATTATATATATTTAATATTATAGTATTAATAAAATATAAAATGAAAGAGAGAATAATTATAGTATTGAAAATATGGAGAGTATAAGTTTATATTGTAAATCAAAGCTAATAGAGAGTATCATATATCAATACTAGTATATTAGTAACTCATAATAATTAATAATAGTACCTAAAGAACATTCAATTTTAATTAATAGCAGTTTATAGGGATTTACCTAATTTTTGACCATAATCATAACTGATTAATAAATGATCTATCAAAATAAATAACTATTGGATATCCAATGATTAACAAGAAACAAGTAAAATTAATTATAATTCAATATCATAATGATAAATTACAATGATCTCCATATCATATTATGATTAATATAATATCCCACAGTATAGATATAATGCAAAGCCAAAAAAATTAAGTAAAGATAAATAGATATATTTAGAAAACATATGTATTTAAAAAGAGAATATAATAAAGTGGTTAATATTAAAAACTGAAGTAACTCTTATGAACATCTAACGTCATTTTCAAATCATGTATTACCTTGTTTAAGCTTGAGAACGATAGTCCCTTGAGAGAGGAAACAATCATTGACAATAAAATAGAGTGCTCAAAGATAGAAGAGACCAATATTAGCTACTGAAATACTCCTATCTTGTATTACTAGTGAAACTTGGAGGAACTTGTGTTTAGTAAATCATTCTATTGAATAAATCAGCACACTCTTGTATTTAAGTATACATTTGGTCACAAAAATTAGAAGTGATTATAGATAATTAAATAAATGTAAACAACCAAAGGTAGGATTTAAAAATAATTATAAGTGTAATAATAAAGAGTGTTTAGAGAAAATAACAGAGTCAAGACATCTTAAATTCTAAAAACTCAGTAATATGTAACTATAACATACCACCATATAATAGAAAATCTATTGTGAGTGTATCCATCCTGATTTGCTTAAGTTGACGAGCTTTTTAGTACAAATAAGTACACTCTCGTATACTACTAGGCCTCCTTACATCGAAGGAGAATCCAGTTCGTTCATAGTAAACCTGTCACGAGACACTCATACAAGCCACTCATCACCCTCATGAAGCTTTTATGCCCTTTGAATGATTCAAGTATGAATGGAGCTGTCTGAAGAAATTACGTTGCCTTTTATGATGAGATCCCAGAGTTTAATAAGAGGGAATCTAGTAAGAATGGAGCAACATGGAGGTCTCTATTTGTATTCGAATAATGCAGAAGCACCTCCGTATTTGCAGAGCTATTTTGTGAAATCCTCTACGAATTCAGCCGTCCAATAGACAAGTCACTCTCGAGGTTCTTTGAATTCCTTGGCGATTAGTACACCACATCTTACCCTTACTACGGGCTCTGAACAACGTTTATTCTCGCCATATCTCACAGAGCCCTCTGATTATAGTGTATATGTAATGACATGAAAAACATGAGAGAGCGCTATGTATAATTGAATATGATAGCCTCAAAGGAGGAATAATTAGTGAAATGAGATTTTATGAGAGAAATAATCCCGTCTCTTAAGGCGTCTTTTACAAATGTATGAAACTTAATCATGTTTAACCTAAAAATCTGACCCTCATTGGTTTGGTTTCCTTGTAAGACCAATGAGTACAAACATCACTTAATATAACTTATCAATCTATTAGTAAACCTTATGATAGTGCGAGTCAGAATAAACATCTATCAGCGAATTTGCTATGTTCTTTTGAATGGTTTATTAATCCAAAGAAATCGTAATGCGGTGATGTATTGAAATATGGTGAATAATGAGAGAAACCGTAATACGGTGAAAAGATGTAGATTAAGGAACTTTTAGATAATGAAACACGCAGACTTTCGTCCTAATCTAACTGAGGAAATTGCTACACTAAGTATCCGTTAAACACACTGTGTTTGGTAGGTTTGGCGTATTAGGCAAAGAAAAAGGTTTATGTTTACAACTTTCCCCAACCTTGACATTTTACAGGAAAATTTATCATACAAATATCAGCCCTCTGTGTTTTTTAGTAATCAGAAATGACGGTAATGTATTGAAAAATAAGAGTAACTATAGAAAATAATTCTATGAGTGAATGAGCATTCAGATTATGGAAACACAGTCTATATCACTGTTGAATTAAGCATGAAACAAAGTACTGTGAGAAGACAGTTCTATATGGACTTAAGAATTCCGTTATAGGACATTCTTTATGTATAGCAAACATACCTTTCTTCTTATACCCCTAAAGAACTTTAGGAGTTCAGATTTAGTACAGACTCTCTCTTGTTAATTTAGTCTCAGAAAAAAAAATTCGGGGGTAGCAGTATTGAAAACTTATGAGCCATATACAACCAAGAATAATTAGGGTGAGCAAAAATCTGCAGATTTATGAGACCAAACCTAGCGAGTGCGTTATACAGGAAAACTGAGTGTGTAACGCTATGAAAAAATAGTACCTAAAGACTCATTGGTTTGATTCCTTGCGATATTAGTACAAACATCCTTCTTTCTACAGGAACTTATCTTTAGATAGCAGCCCCGGTGTGTTAGTATCAGAAATGGAGTTATGTATTAAAAATAGAATAAAAGAGAAAATTGGTATACCACATCAAGACTTATATAACAGAGCTAGTTTCTGGTGTCAAGGCTTCTTTCGTTTATAGATGTGAAACTAAGATAGAAAAAAAGCGTAACCTTACTACCTGTAAAGCAGCTATTCACCCCTTTGACCATCTAAAAAGCTTGTTTTGGGCCAGTTATCCATGTTGGCCAGTAAATTTTACTATCCACATATTCCCTTCTTTTCCCTACATTCTAAGAAGCCCACTAATATTCCATTTTATGCATAACTGAGATATCAGCCCTGTCTGTTTTTAAGGAGTTATGATGTACGTAAATGAAATAAAAATGTTGGTTATAGGAGTCTAGTGACAAATATGGTGGCCTAAAATGCGTACAAATAATTATATATCTAAAAGATTAACCAATATCACAGCAGTCTATTCAAAATCTGACTATCCGTGTTACTACTACACACACACATATAGCGTTTAACACTTCAGAGATTTTAAGTACATATAAAAACATCACTATATCTAATACATACATGGAAAGGTAAAATTAAATCATTCATGATAACAGCCTACTCTTGTTTTTAGTATCAGAAAATGAGGTAATGTATTAATAGATAAAAGAGAAATAAATTAAGTGAAATGAAGAATTATGAACAGCCAGGTCTTTTCAACTGTATGTAACTAAGTACCTAAAGACATCAATTGTTTGGTTTCCTTGGAGATTTAGTACAAAACATCCTTCTATCATTACAGGAAACTTTATTCATCAGATATGCAGCCCTTCTTGTTTTAAGTGTTCAGAAATGAAGTATGTATTAGAAAATAAGTAAAATAGAATTAAATTAGTGAAATGAAGATATATGAACAGCAGTCTATTCAACTGTTGTAACTAAGTACCTAAAGACATCATTGTTTGGTTCTTTAGAGATTTAGTACAAACATCGTTCTTCTACAGGAACTTTGTCATCATATATCAGCCCTCTGTTTTTTAGTATCAGAATGAGTATGTATTTGAAAAATAGAATAAAAGAGAATTAGTGAAAATGAGAGTATGAACAGCCAGTCTTTTCAACTGTTGCCTAACTAAGTACCTAAAGACATCATTGCGTTTGCGTTCCTTTGAGATTTCAGTACAAACTTCCTTACTTCACAGGAATTTATCATCAGATATCAGCCCTACTTGTTTCTAGTATCAGAAATGAGGTATGTATGGAAAATAGATAAAAGAAAAATAATTAGTGAAATGAGATTATGAAAGCAGTCTTTCAACTGTTGTAACTTAAGTACCTAAAGACATCTTTGTTTGGTTCCTTGGAGATTTAGTACAAACTTCCTTCTCTACAAGAAATTTATCATCAGATATCACCCTCTTGTTTAGCTGTATCAGAAATGAGGTATGTTTTGAAAATAGGTAAAAGAGAAAAATTAGTGAAATGAGATTGTAAACAGCAGTCTTTCAACTGTTGTAACTACAGTACTTAAAGACATCATTGGGTTATCCTTGGCATTTAGTAACAAACTTCCTTTCTTCTACAGAACTTTATCTTCAGATATCAGCCCTCTGTATTTAGTATCAGAAATGAGGTATGATTGAAAATAGATAAAAGAGAAATAATTAGTGAAATGAGATTATGAACAGCAGTCTCTTCAACTGTTGTAACTAAGTACCAAAAGACAACATCATTGGCTTGGTTCCTTGGAGATTTAGTACAAAAATCCTTTCTTTTACAGAACTTTATCATCAGATATCGAGCCCTCTTTTTTTAGTATCAGAAATGACGGAATGTATTGAAAATAGGTAAAAGGGAATAATTAGTGAAATGAGATTATAAACAGCAGTCTTTCAACTGTTGTAAATAAGTCCTAAAGAGATCATTGGTTTGGTTTCTTGGCGATTTAGTACAAAACATCCTTCTTCTACAGAAATTTATCATTCAAATATCAGCGTCCTGCTTTTATAGCAGAAAAGGGTATGTAATGAAATAGACAAAAAGAGAAATAATTAGTGAAATGAGATTCTGAACAGCAGTCTTTCAGCTGTTGTAACTAAGTACCTAAAACATCATTAGGGTTTTGGGTTCCCTTGGAGACGTAGTACAAACATCTTCTTTCTACGGAAATTTATCATCAGCGATATCAGCCCTCTTGTTTTTAGGTATCAGAAATGAGGTAAGTTATTGAAAAT
>JABUQX010124824.1:0-51677 GCA_015478945.1 Trachelipus rathkii | reverse complement strand
GTTGTCTTCGT
The DNA here is from genome assembly GCA_015478945.1 of Trachelipus rathkii. Lineage (NCBI taxonomy): Eukaryota > Metazoa > Arthropoda > Malacostraca > Isopoda > Trachelipodidae > Trachelipus > Trachelipus rathkii. The sequence goes on along the minus strand of JABUQX010124824.1, from coordinate 51,666 downwards.
TTCAGTTCCTCAAATTTGGGTGTTTAACCGTTTTCGCATTTATCATTGAAAACGCTTTCGCGTTTTCGTGCGCCGCTAAATATATATATATATATATATATATATATATATATCTCTCTTATATATATATATATATATATATATACTATATATATATATATATATATATATATATGGGAAATGTTGCATTCACTGTAATAAACTTATGTAGTAGACTCGTAGAAATTTTTGAGAATGGTCGAGTTTGCGTAGTTAAGAAAATGGTTGTAAAATAACATTTCACCTAATATAGTTCGAACATTTTATATTTATAAGTAGAATACTGTTTTGTCCTAGCTCTACTGTGTCCCTTACTCAGTAAATTATTTGGATAACCCTCTTTCATGAATCCCGAATATTCACATCTCATGGTTCATAAGAATCATGCAAAGTAACCTAGCCGGTTTTAAACTTAGTGGGTTTTTGGGTAGAATTTCACTTAAAAAAAAATTCTACTTTGATGTGTAGTATTTGTGTGGGTTCCTTGTATCTTTCAACCCTATTTGGTGTGATGATTGTAGAGCCTTGATCTTCTTCCGAGTGGAGAGGGGTTCCTATCATTTCCTAAATAGGGGATGAGATACTTGTAATAAATGTTAGAGGGGAGAAAAACTGCTGATATTAATTGAAAGCTTCCTTATATTTGAGGTAAGCTATTTTCAATATCAGCAAACAACTAAGAAATATAAATTAAATATGTAAAAAGTACGAGATCGACATGTGTTAAATGTTCCCTGCTGATGTGTATTTTTTCCTAGGATCCTGTTCAATGCTCTACTACTTATAAAGTCAGTTTAAGGCACTCCATTGTGGCTTGGAAAAATAGGATTCTCTTGGCTGCAGACTACAGCCAGTTGGAATTAAGAATTTTGGCTCATCTTAGTTGTGACCCTAATTTGTTGTGCTGAATGAAGGATAAGACATTTTAAAATATTGCATCCCAAATTTATTCAGCAGAAGTGGAAGAGGTTATGGACAATACGAGACAAGAGGCAAAACAGGTTTGGTTTTAATATGTATACCCGAGTTTTCGGTACAATTTGAGTAATCGAACAAAGTTTGTGAATCATTTAGTTTTCTTCGTTTTTTTTTACAGAACTTCCTTAATCTTCATTAAATGGGTATGTGGTTACTCTTGAATAGATAGAGGCTTTTACCCTAAATAAATTCTACTCTATATCAGCAAAATGTAATAAGAAGCTGGTTAACACGTTTTTCAAATCTACTAGTTACGTGTAATTTAATCTGCGTTTTCCAAATAATATATAAGTGAATAATATTTGATCCGGTGCAATACATTTGCTTATATAATACAAATATTTACGACTTCAATAGAACCAATTTTATATCATTTATTTAGATAATTTTTAACGTAATACCTTTTTAAAGCAAGTATATTCACATTCAAAATCTTAATTTTTTAAAGGTCAAAACGAATGGCGGCAGGCAGTGAACACCTGCATTCAAGGCTCAGCAGCAGTATAGTGAAAAAGGTTATCTAAAATTTGCCCCAAGGTCCTTTAACACTGACCCAAATATTAAAGGGGGAGGAAACCTTCCGTGGAGGGTATCTAATTCTGCAGCTTCACGACGGATATACGAGGTAATTTTTTCATTCTTAATTCATTTATAACTTTTCAAGTGTTTACAAAATATTATAAATATTTTATGATAGTAATTTGTGGTTAAACTTTTTAAATATACTAGTAGTATTTTATGAAATAATTTGTTTTTTTTCATGATAATTATTTTCTATCCTAAAAAACTTATTCTACTGTATATTGGAAGAAGTAGTTTAACTATTATTATTGCACCAAGTTAACTTATGCAAGTTTAAATATTTATGAATTGTGTGTGTGCTGGAGTGGAGAGGAGAGGAGTAGTTACGATTCTGATGAGTGACCGTGCATGAAACTATGGTAGATTCTGTTTGTGTGAATACTAGAATTCAAAAGCCTCATACATAAACACAAGGGTGAAAGGTAAATGAAAACTTAACACTTTAATAAAGAAAGAGGGAATAGAAAGTGAGACTGGCGTAACTTTTTGGCACTTAACGCGTACCCTCTAACATTCAGAAAAACTATAAGTAGTCCAAAATAAAGCCCTTAGGATAATAACTGGCTGCTTCCCCGCCGCATTAAAAGAAACAATAATCCTACCAATAGGGGCTCATCTCGACATGATAGGTTGTCGAATTACCTAATATAGTAGATCGCTATCAGCAGTTCACCCCTTACATCAAACTGCAACAACCCTCTCCACTTTGATAGATATATATTTATATTCTTCTTCTTTCTTTATCTACCTTTTTTTCCCAAGATTGGGAGTAAGGTGTGCTACAAGCATCGGAAAAGAAAAGCAGTAGTAGAACATGACAAATGTCGAAAGAAAGCCCAAGCCACCGCCCCCTCTGTGTAATTAATTAGTAGAACTCCTGTCGCAATCAAAAAATCCACCCCTAGAGCTTCATGGGACCACGACGGATCCACACTATGGTAAGTCGTCAGAGGTCAACAGGGTTCATCCCCTGGCTCAAGTGGGCCACAACCATACCCCCTTACAACACCCAACCATTTCCTATTATGTGCACCTTTCTTCTCGCCTCTGCCAAACTCACATTTCTCTCCTGCAAACATTCCTTTACCGACTCAATCCACTTTTCTTCGGTCTCCCAGCCGGTCAGTTTAAGTCACAAAAGAAAAATAACCCCATCCATATACAAATTGAATAACCAAGGAGACAACACAACCTGTCTCACTCCGTTATTAATACTAAACCAATCACTTGCTGACACCATTTATTCTCACACACGCCTCACTATCCTCATACATACTTTTGATTCCATTCAGAAGCCTACCACCATATATCACTAACACCTGCCATATATATATGCTCATATATATATATATATATATATATATCTATATATATATATATATATATATATATATATATATATAACTATATATATATATATATATACCTCTTTACCTTCTCACTTGTAAGTACTACTTTAAACACAAGAGTATCCATATAGTATACTAGAGTTGGTGTAAGTAGAGATGGTATCGAAGTGAAAAGTATGATTGATTTAGTGTTGGTGAAGAAGGGGAGATGTTGAAGTATGTGTTGGATGTTAAATCAGTTAAGGATTTAGGAATGGGATTATCGACTTCCTCAAACCTATAAAGAACTAAGTTAGTGGGGCTTGGATGGAAGGTGATACGAAAGGAAGTAGGTAAATTAGAGTGAGAAGCTAAGTGAGCAAGATAATAAGGATGAGTATGTAAGAGCGCTCGCGAGTAAAACGGTTGAATGTGAACAGTTGATACTGAACAATATGGAGACAAATGAAGGAAGCAATTGTTAGTAGTGCAAAGGAAGTATGTGGATGTGCTAAAGTAGGAAGTAAGAATGTTAACAGTGAATGAAGTGGAATGAAGAGGTATTGAAAGCGGTTAAAGGTAAAAAAAGCGTGGTTGAATGTACTAAAAAGCAAATGATGAACTCAAAGAAAGAACTTTGAGAATTATATAAGGAGGAAAAAAGAAATACTAAAAGGTGTATACGTAGGGAGAAAACAAGAGGTAAATGAACAGTTTGGAAGGAGGATGAAGTAGGACATTTAAAAGGGGAATAGGAAGCTCTTTCTGGAAGGAAGCGCGAAAGGTTAAGAATATGAGAATAAGGGGAATCTACCTAGAATAATGTATAGGGATGGTGCTTTTGCTAACTGATGAAGTAGGTGTGAGGGTGTGGAAAGAACACTTCGAGAATCTGCATAATATTAACTGCTATGAAGAGAGGTATTAGTGATGAATGTGTGTGTGGGTTTGAAAGTGTAAGAAAGAGGTAATTTTGGATGAGGTTATTAGTAAGGAGGAGGTAATGGGTAGAGTGAAAAAAAGTTGAAGAATGGTAAATCTGCAGGTATAGATGAAATTACTGGTGAAATGATCAAGGCAGGAGGCGAGATGGTGATTGATTGGATTTGGAAGTTGTGATAGCGTTATAGAGGGTATAGTTCCAAGGGGATTTTGGAGGAGGCAGTAATAGTACCCCTTATATAAGGGTAAGGGAGAAAGGGAACTGTAGTATAGAAGAATAAGTTTACTGAGTGTTGTAGGGAGGTATATGCTGGTATTTGGTCCGAAAGAGTGCGTCAGTGACTGAAGGAGAAGGTGGTGAAGAACAAGGTGCGTTTAGGAGTGGTAGAGGATGTGTGGATCAAATCTTTACATTGAAACAAGCGTTTGAATGGAAATAAAATTGAATATACAATGGGCGTATGATAGAGTTAATAGGAAGCGTTATGGCAGGTGTTAGTGATATATGGGTGGTGGTAGGCTTCTGAATGGAATCAAAAAGTATGACAATAGTGAAGCGTGTGTAAGAATAAATGGTGTCAATGGCGATTGGTTTAGGATTAATAGCGGAGTAAGACAGGGGTTGTGTTATGTCTCCTTGGTTATTCAATTTGTATATGGATGGGGTTATGAAAGAATTCGAGGTGGGGATGGCAGGAAATGGTGTTAGAATGGTGGAGAATGGAGATGAGTGGAGGGTGCCCTACCTGAAGATTGTACGAGGATGATTTGGTTCTGTGTTGGGTGAATCGAAGAGAGTTTGAGAGGAGGGATTGGTAGAAAGTTTTGGCAGGGTAATGTACAAGGAGGGCTTGAAAGTAAACGTGGATAAGAGTAGAGTTATGGTTGTGAGTGAAAGGACCTCCTTTCGTGTAGAGATTATAAACTAGAATGAGGTGACAGCTTCAGGAACCAGAGGCAAATACAGTTTAAATATTTAGGGTATATGTTGGATGAGAGAGACGGACGATGCAGAGTGTAATAGGAAAGTTGTGAATGGCAGGAAGGTGGCTGGTGCAATTAAATCGTTGGTGAATGTAAAGGGACTAAGTCTTGAGTGTGCTAGGGTGTTGTAGAATGTGTTGTGAGCTGTGTTGGTGAACGACCGTGGGGAAACTATGGTCCTGGAATAAGAAGTATAGATCTAAAGTTCAATGTGTTCAGATGGACAATCTTAGAGTGTGTTAGGTGTGAGAAGAAGTGATAAAGAGAGGAATGAACGTATTAAAGTGGTATGTTGTGAAGAAAGGGGTAAATAGGAGATAAATGAGAGTATGTTGAGGATGGTTTGGTCATGTGGAAGGATGGTGATAGTCGGTTGGTTAAGCGGATGTATAGTGAGTGATGAGTGTGCTGGACAGATGGAAACAGGAGACCGAAGAAAGTGGATTGAGTCAGTAAACGGAGTAATGTCTGAAGGAGAGAAATGTGAAAGGTTTTGGCAGAAGCGAGAGTAGGGTGCATGATAGGAAGGCGGGGTTTGTATGGGGGCATGGTTGTGGCCCACCTGGGCCAGGATGAACCCTTACATTGACATTGATTTACCATAGTGGGGGTCGTCGCGGTCCCATGATGCTCTAAATTGGATTTTCTGTCTGTGACGAGCTCTCACTAATTAATGGTACAGAGGGCGGTAAGGCTGGGCTTTCTTTTCGACGTTTGTCATGTTCTCCTACTGCTTTCTTTTCCGATGCTTGTACAGCACCTTACCCCCAATCTTGGGGCAAGAGAGGGGAAGGTGAAGAAAGAAAAGAAAGAAGAAAGATATATATATATATATATATATATATATATATATATATATATATATATACTATATATATATATATATATATATATATATATATATATATATATATATATATATATATATATATATATATATATATATACTATAACTATATAACTTATATATATATATATATATATATATATATATATATATATATATATATATATATTTATATACTATATATATATATATATATATATATAAATTATGGCTATATCCCTATGTGTGGGGTAGAAAGAATTGCCCACAGCGTTTTTTTGCGTGTCGTAGAAGGGGACTAAATGGACAGTGGTAGTTGAGTTGGCTGCCTACTACCACTTATCTTTGCCAGGAATGCTAACATGCCTCGAAAGAAGGTCGTGATCTTCGTAAGCGACCTCTATCTTTCTTCTGAAATGCTATCACTTTGTGCTCTTTGAATGTAAATGAGAAGAAGAGGAGAGAGAGGTGATAAGTGATTATTTAGAAGTGTAAATTTGATATGCTCTGCTGTGACTGAAACAAAGATAAAGGAAACTGTAACGAAAATGAGTGGTGTGGTTTGAAATGTATATGTGCTGGTGTGGAAAGGAAAGAGAGGGGAAGAGAAGGAGTTGCAATTCCGATGAGTGACCTGTGGTACAGAGCTTATGGTAGATTTTGTTGGTGTGAGTACTAGAGTTTTAATGGTTAAATTTAATTAAGTTTGAAAAGGTCAAGGTATGGGTGATTGTGACATATGGTCCATCTGAGGGTAATGTTGAAGAGTGCGATTTCCTGGGATAATCTGAATGATGATTTGGATGGGGTGAGTTGGGGCTTCAGATTGATTGTATTGGGTGACATAAATGGTTGGATAGGTGATAAAAAAAGGGATGGTATAACAGGTGGCTTTGGGATGTCAGGGAGAATGGTAGATAAGTGATTGATTTCTTTGAGGAGAAAATTTGTGTAAGTAATACTTCCTTTAAACACAAGAGTATTCATAAATATACTAGAGCTAGTGTAGGTAGAGATGGTGTCGAAGTGAAAAGTATGATTGATTTTATGCTGGTGAAGATGCTGAAGTATTTGTTGGATGTTAAATCAGTGAGGGGGTTAGGAATGTGATCATCGGATCATTGTTGTTTTATGTAAAATTAAATTAGTGATGGCTTGGATGGAGAGGAAGGTGAAAAAGAAGGAAGTGGGTAGAATTAAGAGTGAGAAGTTAAGTGAACAAGGTAATAAGGATAAGTATTTAAGAGCGCTTGCAAATAAATAGGTTGAATCTGAACAAGTTGAAACTGAACAAATCTGGAAGCAAATGAAGGAAGCGGTTGTTAGTAGTGCAAAAGAAGTATGTGGATGTGCTAAAGTATGAAGAATGTTAACAGTGATTGGTGGAATGAAGAGGTGATGCAAGCGGTTAAAATTAAAAAAGAAGCGTGGTTAACTGTACTAAAAGCCAATGATGAGATCTCAAAAGAAAGATGTTTGGAATTATATGACGAGGAAAAAAGGAATTCTAAATGATGCATATGTAGAAGGAAAAAAGGTACCCTATATGAACAGTTTGGAAGGTGGATGAATTGGGACTTAAAGGAAATAGGAAGCTCTTCTGGAAGGAAGCGTGAAAGGTTAAGAATGAGAATAAGAGGAATCTGTTTAGAATAATGAATAGGGATGATGCTTTTGTAACTGATGAAATAGATGTAAGGAGAGTGTGAAGGGAACACTTCGAAAATCTGCATAACATTGGCAGTAATGAAGAGGTGATAGTGAATGTTTGTGGGTTTGATGATGGAGGAAGGAATAGGTATTTTGGAGATGAGGTTATTAGTAAGAAGGAGGTAATGGGTAGAGTGAGAAAGTTGAAGAATGGTAAATCTGCAGGTATAGATGAAATTGCTGGTGAAGTTAATCAAGAACGGAGGCGAGATGGTGATTGATTGAATTTGAACGTTTTTTATTTATAAGCAGAATATTGTGTCGTCCCAGCTGGACTGTGTCATTTACCCAGTAAATTATTTGGTAACCCTCTTTCATGAATCCCGAATACTCACATCTCATGGCTCTGCTCAGGGCCATGCCCCATAACCTAACCGGTTTTTAAACTTAGTGGGTTTTTGGGTAGAATTTCACTTTAAAAAAAATTCTACTTTGATGTGTAGTATTTGTGTGGGTTCCTTGTATCTTTCAACCCTATTTGGTGTGATGATTGTAGAGCCTTGATCTTCTTCCGAGTGGAGAGGGGTTCCTATCATTTCCTAAATAGGGGATGAGATACTTGTAATAAGTGTTAGAGGGGAGATAAACTGCTGATATTAATTGAAAGCTTTCTTATATTTGAGGTAAGCTATTTTCAATATCAGCAAACAACTATAGAATATAAATTAAATCTGCAAAAAGTACGAGATTGACATGTGTTAAAGATCCCCCGCTGATGTGTATTTTTTCCTAGGGTCCTGTTCAATGCTCTACTACTTATAAAGTCAGTTTAAGGCATTCCATCGTGGCTGGGAAAAATAGGATTCTCTTGGCTGCAGATTACAGTCAGTTGGAATTAAGAATTTTGGTGCATCTTAGTTGTGACCCTCATTTGTTAAAAGTGTTAAATGAAGGACAAGACGTATTTAAAAATATTGCATCCCAAATTTATTCAACAGAAGTGGAAGAAGTTATGGACAATATGAGACCAAGAGGCAAAACAGGTTTGATTTTAACATGTTTACAAGAGTTTTCAATAATTTTGAGTAATCAAACAAAATTTGTGAATCATTGTTTTTTTTCAGTAGCCCTTCACTTAGAGAACTTCCTTAATCTTCATTAAATTTGTATATTATTTTAAACGTTACTATATATATTTTTTATTTTTATTTTAAACAGATAGGTTATGGCATTGTGATGGTCTCCATTGGCAGGGGACACACCGGTTGGATTATCGTGGGTCGCACCAATTTATGCACATTGGTGGTGTATATCTGTGGTGATCTTTTGTCCATAGTAAAACCGTGTTTTGTCCAATGTTATGTCCGAAGAATATGCTGAAAATGTTGAAGTTGTCTGAAAAAATTTTGGTAATGAAGAGAGAAATTGAAAACTAATGGATATGTATGATCAGTCAGATATAAATTGCTTGAATGGTTCCTCCATCGTTAATGATGCTAATAAAACAGGAGAACATATGAAAGAAAAAACGAAGCAGGCAGAAGAGGAAAAGGTTAAAGACACTAATGCTAATTAGTTTGTTAATTCATATGCTTCTATGTTCATGGATGAGGAGGATAATTTTTCTAAGAATAAGAATAAAAGGAAGTCAAGGACCAAAGAATTCTAAAACATCTTTAGATATTTTATTATTTAATTTTTTTAATTTTCTGTCCCCTCCTTGAATAGGCCCTGCCCGTGAGTTGTGACATTGTGTAAAAAAAAAATTATGGTATGAGTAATAAAACTATGAGAGCTGCTGTTGTATATACCCAAAGATAAAGCGAAGAACTTCTTGAAACAGTTTCACGGAAAGTTTCCTTCTATTATGAAATTTTTTCAAGCTACTGCGGAAGAGGCTGGAAAAAATGGAAAGGTGGTTATTTTATAAGGGAGGAGGAAGTTTTTACCGGAAATAAATTATACTTCTATATTAGCAAAAAGTACATAAAAATTGGGTAACACCTTTTTTAAATCTATCTTCCAGTTACGTGCAGTTTAATTTGCATTAGCATAACCTCACTTTTATTTATTTAATAATAATAATCTCATCCGGGTGCAACATACTTTGTTAATTTAAGATTTTATTTTTGAATGTTGGCAATAGATTTACCCCTACTTCCGTTCACGCTTGTTGTTCCAGTTAATATCTTCACATGTAACTTCAGCGATTCACCACTCCACTCCTATTGTAATCTATAATAATTATTAGTCGTACGTTACGATACATCCAATCCCTTTCTTAAACGCTTTCATCACTGCAGTTCAAGTAGCTTCATTAAATTCCTTTGACGCCGCCTTTTGTTCGAGTGATCAAGCCTCCAACCAATGTCTAAGAAAATTCCACCAAGTATAACCATCCTTTATCGTTGCCTGTATATGTTTAGTGAATCCTCAAGTGAATCAAGAACACCCTCTTTAGATTCTCTAAGCCTCGTTTTGTTGCTTTATTACGCGTAGGTCACCTACTATTATGGTTTATTTCTTTCTTAATGCGGCTGCGGTTGTCCTCGCCGGACAGATATAGTTGGGGTTACAAGGTTATTCCCCTTCCTTGTTCATTTTATCACCAACGTGATGGGTCAGACCAGTTGGCGTGTGCCTTCCTGATGTGTGGAATTGCAATACTCTTAGTTCCATAATTTTATTAACCGTTCCAGATCTAGTGCAATGGTTCTATCCCTCGTCCGGATCCTAGGTAGCAACTACCTAGAGAAGCTTCTCTCCTTGAATTGAGGCGTGAGATTTATTTAAGAATATATATATATAATTTACCCTTCACTTACTTTCGTTTATGCTTATAGTTATGGTGAATATCCGCACAACTTCTGCCATTCATGTTGCAATCCTTTACGTTTTGTGTATTTAAATGCCTAGTTATTATATTTAAACAACAAACATTCCAAGCCTAGAGTTCCAGGTCAATTTTAATTAGACTAAAAACTCAAAATGACTAAAAAAAGAAAAAATTATCAAAACACTTACTAAAAAAAAACGCTAGAAAGATTCGCTCCTAGGCCTGTCAGAACTGCTATGCGATCGGGGGAGGGAAGCGTAGAAATGTTTAAGGCGTCTAAATGAGAACATGCCTTTCTAAAGAACTGATACTGCGCATTACACATTCAACGAGTTAGGGAAGGGTATTATACTGGTCCTAAGCCATTTCTAAACCCGTCCCAAAGAGCTTCAGAATCTCAAATGAACAGATTTCCTTATCCCGATGGATTAGTATCAGCATTAGTTTGATCACCGATTATCGTATCACTGTGGATAATCTACTGATGGAAAAGGTATGCCCGGCTGTAACTACATAACCTGGAATAAGCTTTTTATTCTACGCCTTAATATATGTAAATTCCCTTATATAGACCCTATGCAGCAGGTTTAAAAGTACTAAATTATCATTATCTTGTGATAACGATATAATTGTAAATCAAAATTCATATAAAATCTTTATTAAACAAAAATAAAAAGCTTCCGCGTGCTCATACTAAGTATTAGAACAAAAGAAGAAGGTTTACCAATAAACTATATATTTAAAAATGTTAAAGATTGAGATTTGGTAAATTTAAAATTTTAGGAACCTTTATCTTATGGTTAAAAAGATTGATATTACGCTATCAAAATACCACTTATCTATCACAGATCAAGTCTTTGCAACTTCCCCCAAGTAGGTCCAACCATTATTTTAACGGCAAGACAGACGGAGACATATTCCCTTCACTTTCTTTAACAGTTTAAACTTGGGTTACATCATCATTGGCTACCTGAAAACCCAAGAATATGGAAACTCATTTTATTTTCTATTTTAAATGGTAAAAAGTTTTCTTTCAGAATTAAAATGAAAGTAATAAGTTTCTTCTTTCACAATAGTTTACACTTTTTTTACATTATTATTTTTGCTCTAGTTGATCAAGAATTAAATTTAAAATATTTCAACTTGGTACATGTTAATTTGGTGCAAAAATAATAGATAAACCACTACCTCACATACAATAAAATAGGTTTAGGATAGAAATTCATTACAATGAATAAAAATTTCAACAACGGAGGAAGCCTTTTGATTTTAGTCTACTATGCGCGTGCATGCTCGAGTCCTTGTAGGTATTGTGCCAGAAGTTGTGTATTGATTCAAATTTTTTCAACCTGTACGTATTTTTTTTTTTTAAAAAAGGGTGAAAAACTAACTAAGGTACTATTTTAAAGGTCTCCTTACCTAGAGTATGGTTTATATCTAATTATCTTAACATTGTAGCAAAGCAATCTACTAGTGTAATTAAAATCACTATCAAAATATTTATAATATTTTATAAACCCTTGAAAAGTTATAAATGATTTAAAAATAAATTCGTATAATTTGTCGTGAAGCTGCAGAATTAGATAACCTCCACGCAAGGTTTCCTCTCCCTTTAATCTTTGGATCAGTGTTAAAGGAGCTTAGGTAAATTTTCGATTAGGCTTTCTTGGATGGGTATCAATGCCTTTTTCACTATATCTGCTGCTGAGCCCTGAATGAAAGTGTTCACTTGCCTGACATTCACTTTGACCTTTAAAAAATTAGGATTTTAATGTTAATATGCTCATATTAAACCGGTATTAGGCTAGAAATTATTCTAAGAAAGTCTTAAATATTTGCATTAATATACATCGGTCGATAAAATGGAACTAAGAGTATTGCAATTCCGCACATCAATAGTATCACGCACTAACTTAAGCCACTGACGGATCACACTGGTTATAAAATGATGCAATGTTAATTTAAAGAAAGGTAAACACTAGGGACTACCCGTCACCCCATCTGTAAAACTAAACGGTGATTCCTTTTCGTTCCTTCTACTTTGATAAATCTCGCTTGAAAACTCTACAAGAACTATTTAAAAAAAAACATGGGAGTAACTATTCAACGGGTTCACTCGAATTGGTTGTAAGTAAGGATGGCATGTGTGATTGCTTCTGTGTGCCGAAAGTCATGGGTTCAATCCCTAGAGAAAAACTAGAAAAGTTCCCTGGCTCGATTAAGCACAAAAAATACGATGTAAAAAACAAATTCTTCAAGTTACAAATTATATTGAGTAGGAGATATACGTCTTCCAACAATGTCAGCATCTGGGAAATCATCCATAACCTTGATCATCACTGACACTAATTACTACACCCACAAGTAACTTTAACTATATTGTCTCCCTAAAAAAAAAAAAAAAAATATAAAAAAACCTTACACCTTTTGTTACAAATAATTATAAACCGTACTCCTTTTGTTGTTTGAATGTACGTTTTAAAAAAAAAGGATTTTCAAGGGGAAGGAAAAAAATCCTGATAAATTGACAGATATAATAGAAGAAAACCTGAATAAAAAAGAAACTATTATTATTGGAAGACATATGGGACAACCCAAATGAAAATAATAAGAAGTTTCTTAGATCGATGATGAGCCAACCAAATGTATTACTAAAGAAATGTTCGAAAACAACCCAGTTTAGTAGATTTTTTAAGTAAATTTATGTGAAAAAAACAAAATAACAACATGCATCTTTTTCATAACCAAGTTTCCCTACCTGGTCATAATCTTAACAATAAATTACAGATAGCTTTGACACTTTTAAGGTTCAATAGGTTTTTATTGGTCTATGATATTGTCAAGGCCTTCCATCAAATTTGGTTACCATATATAGATAGTTTAAAATTACATTTTCTTTGGGTTAAGAGTATAAATGATTTTTCTGAGGTGGGCCTCACAACGAACTGAACAGACTGCCCTTTGGTATGAGGTTCTTACCAAGCGTGATGGTTGCCTTTATATTATAATTAATTTTACATTGTAATATTCATGACCTATTTGAAAGTTATTATTATTATTGCTGTTATAATTGTTCTTATAGGATAATACATGGTACCTCTGATTCTGAATGTCAAACTAAATCGTTGCATGCCGGAATCAACTTAATATTTAGTCAAATTATGGCTTTAAGTTGCAAGGCAATTGTTCAAATTTGATGGGAAATTGGAATCCTTGAATTTTGTGAGGATTCTGAAGAACCCTTACAAACCAAATTATTAGGTATTTTGTGGTCTAAGGACCAAGATCTTTTCACAAATAAACCTGAAAAATTAAATTTAGAGGCCAGTACTTTAAGAACCATACTTTCATCTGTGAATAGTTGCTTTGATCCACTTGCACTGACTTTACCTTGTAGAAATAAGAGCAAAACTGTTTTTGCATGAGGTGCAGATGGATGAGTCTTATATCACTTGCGGATGACCCTTTAAGTGTGACAGATTAGAGAGTGGAACAAAGATTTGCAAAATTTATAATATGCTGGTGTTGGCCTGCAATTCCCAGTATATTGGGGAATTACACCTGGTAATTATGATTAATGGTCTTTACAATGCTAGCAAGGATCTCTTATGGATGTGTTGATTTATTAAAGAAAATCTTGAATACACATTCCCTTCATATCTAACTGCTCCAAAAATAAAGTCATGTACAAAGGCGGGTTTTTATGTAGAACATCCCTGTGTTAGAGCTTATTTGCAGTGGCCATTGGATGGTGTGTGATAGATTTATATTCTCAATTAACAAGGGCATTTTGTCCCAATAGCATATTAAAATTTACATTTATTTTCCTGACTCCATATTTCCTTAAGCTGCGCTGGCAGCTAGTTTAACAAGACAGCGAAGATAGAGAAAAAGGTACCATAATTTTTTAAATGAAATTAAAAAATTTTAAAAAAACAGACTATTATAGAAGCTATTGAAGATAATTGTTTATCTTTTTCATTGTATTAAAGGTCCAAATAACCCTGCAGACATGGTAACTAGGTGTGTATCTCACAAAAAGTTACAGAAAACAAATTATTTTAAAGGTCCAACTGAAAATGAATGTGTTGACACTTTCTCTTTTGAAGTTCCCTTCAATATTCATTTTAACTTTCAGATTTAATAGTATTTCCTCTTCCTCTTATCAGTGGGAACCAGTAATAGCATTAAACAAGTTTTCTTCTATTGGGAAATTTTGCAGGGTGACTCACTATATTAGGAAGTATATATTTACACTAAGAAATTATAGAAAAGTCTAAAAAACCCTTCTCTCTTCCCTTCTATGAATATGAGTTGTAATTATAAGCGATAAGTTGTGCAATGAGTTTATAAAAGAGGCCCAAAAAATGTTAAACTTTCTAGATACATATGATTAGTTATTGAATCTCTTGCTTGTTAAAATCAACTTTAATTTGGCTAACAATTAACATTTGTTTTTAGATTCTGATGGTTAATTAGAAGTTAAATCTAAATTTTGTAAATTAAAAAGTTAATTATATGGAAAAGTCCCTATATCTATTGTCCACAAGATTTGTCCCCTTTACAAACACTCTCGATTTTTGAAACTCATATTAAAGCTAAGCACTGCAGGAGTCTTAAATTGCTGTGCACTTCTTAAAAGGAGTTTTACATCATCTGCACATGTTCACTGTAAAGAAATGTCGTTAAAACATTCCTTTGTTTGCAAAAAACTATATGGATAGGGACGAATAAAATAAATCAGAAGATAACAGAATTATTGAGAATTCCCTTTAGTGAGATTCCAGTAGACCTATATTGGTCCATTTTACTGTAAAAAGTAATGATATTATGTTAAGGTAGTACATTACTTATTATAACATGCATGTGGAGTAGGGCTGTAAATTTTTTGTTATGTTAAGCATATTGATTCAGAATCCTTCATTAATGCCTTTCAAATGCATGTCATGAGTATGGATATCCTAAAAAGATATTAAGTGATGCTGGCTCACCAATAGTTTCTTGCTTAAAATAATTAAGATCATTTCTTGAAGAGAATGGTAAAATTTTTGAAAGGAAAAAGATATTTGAAAGATTTGCTCCATTCAATAATCCACCCCATTCCAGTTTTTTAGGTTCAGTTGTAGAATCTCTTGTAAAACAAGTTTTACACAAAATATGGGTGATACAGCAGTATTCTTAAAAAATATATTAACAGTATTGAGCAATTCACTTGTAATGAAAGAAGATGCATCTGTTAATTAACCAAAAGACCCTTTAGCTTTTAAACCACTTCTAAATGATCAAAATATTGATCCATCAAATACCCTTTGTAATTAACCCTGAAATATTAATTAAAGGGTATGAACCTCCTAATGTGGTAATTGCTCCCCATTTGCATACCTCTGAGGCTGATGAGGAAGAGGATCCAGATTGGATCCCAAATAATGAAAAAGCAGCGATTGAAATCAAAGCTGTATTAAGAATATATAAAAAGTCAGAAGGTGAAAATAAATTACATGTGTCTGATATCATACTGAATTTTTAACTAATTTGAGAAATTAGGTTACTAATAAACCAGACAGGTATAGAGCCAAAATGCATATTAAATTAGAGGTTAATGACATTGTTGCCATCAAGCAACAATATACCAAACCATATTTTTTTCCAATGGGGATAGTAACTGACACAAAGGAAAACACTCTTGGAGAGGTATTAGAGGTATCTGTTAAGAAAGGGAATGGGGAAAATAATTAAAAAGACATGTAAACTAAATTTGATTCTCATCAAAAAGGCTAAGTGAAAGAATTAAGTTTTTTCAAATTATTTTTATATAAAAAAAAAAAAAAAAAAAAAAAAAAAAAAAAAAAAAAAAAAATAATTTTAATTTCTTTAATTAAAAAAATTTATTCAGGCTGCTGGGCTGATAAAATAAAATGAAGCTAGTCATAGAGTAGTTGTTTAAAAAAAAAAAAAAAAAAAAAAAATTAAAAATTTTGTTCATTTTTTTTTTTAATTTTTTTTACATGTTTAAATTATCAATTCACATTTTTCTTTTGATCTTTTGATAATTTAACGCCCCCTCCAATGTATAAAAATTATCATTTGTATTATAATTATGAATAAATAAGAAATGATTAATGACTTTGCCAATTTGCATTGTGGTTCTTTTTATAAAATTGTTATCATTTGTTTTATATATCTTTCATATAATATAAACTGAATTAAATGAATAATCCAAATAATTATTTTACGCCTGATAAGCAGCATTTGTTTACCTATTATGAATTAGCCCAGCTGCTCCCATTTAAAAAAGAAGAAAAATAAAAAATTGATTCTATGATCAGCTGACCAAAATGAGTCGGTCACTGCTATTGCTATTCCACTAACTGTTACATTTGGATAAAACCTATTACTCCTATAATTGAAATTACTTGCTAAAACTACTACTGCTACATTTTGATCTAACTGCATCTGAGATATTGATTAAAAATTACAAAAGCTCTAACTGCTATGTACCTAGATTGTAACTAGATATTTAAGTTATTAAGCTATACCACCATCAATGCTGTTTGCAGTTTTTTTACTATTTTATATTTAATATTTTATGTTGGCCAACAATGTATTAACTCCAATTATTGTTTTTGAGAATGAATGCCAGAAGAGGCAAGAGTCAAAACATTTGAACAAGAGGCTTACCATTGTCTGGAAGGAAGAGAGTCAAAAAGGCAAGCAAGATCTAAGGATACTAATTTATTAAGTAAGTAGATGCAGTTTATCAGGGTGTTATTTTACTTTTGCTTAGATCACTTTATTTATATAAAGTATGCCTTAATAGGCAGAGTTCCTGTTAATTATTAATTAAATTTTTATAAATTTAAAGGTTCATAGCCACATTTGGCCTTTGTCACAATATGGAAAGAATCACAATTTTGAGGCAACTTTTTAATCATTTCTTGTGAGTTGTGCATTATTATATTAACATCAAATATTTCAAAAATATATGATTTAGGAAAGTTGGTTTTTGAAAGTACCAACTTTAAAAGGCTTCCCATTTATTTTTTCAGCTGGTAGCTTGTTACTGCTGTGATTGAGCTGGGTTGGCTTGAGGCTGGAAGCATCTTTCAACATCTTTTATTTACTACTACTTTATTTGCCTTAAAAACTTAAAATTATAATAGAAAATAGTTCTATAATAATCATTTAAGCAAAATAAAATAAAGAAGTTTTCCTGTTTTTTATTGTCTTTATATTTAAAATTTTTTATGTCAGAGTAATCAAGATTCTTAATTCCTGATAATTTTTTGTTTATGAAACCCTCAGTGGGATTATCAATTCATCCATTTTCATTTCATTTTCTTATTTTATTTGTTTATATGCTAATTTAAAAACTTCAGTGATATGTTAGAAAAAGTGTAAGTAGGTTACGTTCTGCTCTCAATGTAGTTAATTGACCATTTGCTTATTATGAATATTCTCTTAATTTAACTGTTTTTTCCTGTAAGATTGTGTTAGGGTTTGGTTCGAATGTAGTTATAATATCGCTAGCTCAGATGATTGCGTCATGTTTTGCTTTATTGATGTGAAAAAACTTTGTTACGTTAGCATTATACTCATTGTCAGTATGATAATTTAGATAAGGTCTATGATAAAATTTTCTGTAAATACTTACTATTGTTAATGTAAAATATCAGTGATATGTTTGAAAAAGTGTAAGTAGGTTTCCGTTCTGCCACTCAATGTTATTACTTCCTACTTGTTTTAGTATGAATTCTTTGTTAATGTTGCAATATTCATTCGCGTTGTTTCATCAATTAGACAAGGTTGCATTGATAAAATTTTTGTTAAATATTACTTTGATGAATGTATAAATATCCAGGATTTGGGGTAGGGTGGGAGGGGTTGAGGGGTTGATTTATGATTTACAGGTTTTAGGGTATGTGTAAACCCAATTCTATATATATAAAATATATTAAAATAATAAATTTAAAAACGGTAAATTTTAGTAAAAACAAACTGTTTAAAGCATATAAAACAAAATAAATGGAAAGTTTTGTTGTAATCAACCACTGTCTCCGTTAATAAGGATCATAGCATGCTGGGTAGGGATTGGGTGGGAGGGGGAGGCTGAGGAGGCGGGGAGTTCAATAGAGGTCAAGATGTGGGAGGGTTGGGCGGCGTTGAGAATGGCTGGGAGAGGCCGGAAGGCTCAAGAGGCTCCAGAGCCGTCCAGAGGCTGTTTGAGGGTGTTTGCACTTTAATAAATCTATGTATTGTTTATACAAAGAACTTGAAAGAATGCAAGAATTTTTTATTTTTTTTAATTTGTTAATCTTTTTTTTTAAAAAAAAATTTTTAAATTTTTTTAAAATTTTTAATTTTTTTAAAAACTTTTAAATTTTTGAAATTTTTTTTTAATTTTAAAAAAAAAACAAACTTTTTTAATTTTTTTTTTATTTTTTTTTTATTTTTTTTCTTTTCTGTATCGAGGATAACATGCATAAGAAAGATGTTACGAGTTTCGTTGTTCATACGCCAATATTTTCATTTCTGTGGGCTGGTGACCCCCTTTTGGAGCTGTAATGGGGGCTATTTTAACCCATATTGGACCATGAGACTTATATTGAAGATCGTATACGAGTTTTCATCGTTTCTAGCAATACTTTCAGGTTGGAGGCCGTTCCCCTAAAATTTGGTCCCAGTCGGCGCATTTTTACTCCCGGGGATGCTAGATACATCCCAGGAAGGTTGTATACCGAGTTTCACAGTCTACGCCATATTTAGATTTGGGGGGCCCGTCCTCAAATTTTTTCCCATCGGCATTTTTACCCCGGATTACAATCTAAGATACAACAAAAAAGGCTGTGTATTCAAGTCTTCGTTATTCTGATGTCAATATTTTCAGATTTTTGGGGTCAGTACCCCGTCTGAGGGGCACCCACAGTCATTTTTACTCCCGGCTACATCTGAAATACGATCCTCAGAAGGTTGGTTATCGACGATCTTCATCACTCTTGACGAAAATATTTCAGATTTTGGGGGCTGGTCCCCCAAATTGTTGGTCAATCGATATTTTACCCCCGGGATACATCTAGAGATACAACCTAAAAAGCTGGATGGTATCAAGTTTCGTTGTTCATATGCAAGTATTTCAGATTTTTGGGTCAGTACCCCGTCAGGGGCACCCACAGTCATTCTACTCCCGGCTTACATCTAGATACTCCTCAGACAGGTTGTATACGAGTGCATCACTCTACGAAATATTTCTAGATTTGGGGGCTGGCTCAACCCAAATTTGCATCAAAAATTCGGTTCATTTTACCCCCGGATACATCTAAGATACAACCTAAAAAGTCCGAGATGGCATATTCAGTTTTTACATCAATATTTTAGGTTTGGATGAAATCCCCATCTGGGGGACCCTAGAACCTATATGGACTGAAACCATTGATATTCGAACTCTACGACCCTGGAAACATATATAGGGACACCAATGATTGTTCGTATATACGACTGGTCTATTAACTCGGCACCGCCAGTGGCTCCAGCATTCGGTGCCGGAGCCAAACTCCTCAGAGTCCAATACTAACTCTTTCTAGAAACTCAACTCTGAATCCTATCACCAAATTTCAGCCTTTTTTAAAAACATATTTTATTTTTTTAAATGGGTGGGGTCCCCTTCGGGGACCCAGAGAGGACGTAACTTCGTCTACAACAAGGATATGTCACCATTCCCCCCCCCCCAAAATTTTAACCCGAACGATAACTCTAACCATGTAGATATATATAATCGAACTCCGGGAACGGATGCGAAGAAGAAACCGCGGCGGAAAATAATAACAAAATTAATAATAATATAATAATTAATAATCAATAATAATAATACATAATAAAATAATAATATAATAATAATATAATAATAATATATTAAGGAAAGAATAAAAAAATACAGACAGATCAACACTCACCGATGTCTGAACCAAACCGAACCCTGAACCGGAGCCAGAGCCGGAGTTCGGAGCCGGAGCCGGAGTTTGGAGCCCAAGCCAAGAGGAGTCGCAGTCGGAGTCGGAGTCGGGCTCGGTAATTTTCAAGAGGTCGTGATCTCAATTTCTACGACCTTATAATAATTAATAATCAATAAATAAATATTAAATAATAATAAAAATAATAATAATAATAATATAATACTAATAATAATAATAATAATAATAATAATGATGTATGTGTATGTGGGTATTGCGCACGCCGCACGCGCGCTAATCAAAACAATAATACAAAATAACGTGAAAAATCCAATTACCTTATCTCACAAAAACACGTGTCCTGTATCAGCTACGCTGATAAGGGGACACTCAGAGAACGTATTCCAAATGTGGTCTTTGACTTTGGCTACTTGTATCCCGTAAGTCCGTAACACTCTTTACTGGCCCTATTCTATGAATGTTTATAGCTAACCAAATTAAAATTTAGTATAAACACAATTTTTTTATTTATTTCACAGTTACTTGCCCTTAATGATTTTCCATTTTGATTTATATATAATGAAGATTTAAATTCATTTAAAAAATTATAGTATAAACTTAAAAAAATATCTGTTACAAATTATATTTTGCGTGATGTCACGAATCTGGAAAAAATCAAAAATTGATTTTTTTCCAAAAAAAAAAAAATTAAAAAAATCACCTACTCTGGTTTAGACTAGATTATTTTTAGCAATATAAACATTAATTATTTTTGGAAACTGGGTACACTAGGCACCCTAAAAGCGAAGTGCATTAATTTAAACACCAAATTAGATGCTAAAATGCAATTTTGTTCCTGTTGCTCAGTAGATAAAGTGGTCTTCATTGAAGGGGAATCAACAACTGTAGGGAAGTTCAGGAAGCGTGTATGAAAGCTTGGTGTTAAATTCTCTGGTGCGATTTTGAAGGAAGTATGAATCACAAAGAAGAAGAATGCAGCTTGAATGAAATATATATACAGTGATTTTGGTATGAGGTACTCCATTGTAGTAAACATATCACTATATTGAAATTTATTCCTCTCCATTCTTCAAAGATAACCAGTAAATATTATATAATATTATATATACGTATATATATACTATATCATATATATATATATATAATATATATATATATATATATATATATATATATATAATATATATATTATATATATATATATAATACAGGAATATATACCGTAGCAGTGGTATGTGGTCCTCCATTGTATGTTACATATCACCAAATACATACTGTTGGTGATTCATTTCTTCAGGTTATCCATTCATATATTGTAGCAGTAGAATGTGGGGCCAATTGTATTGTACGTAATAACATACACGGTTGAATCATTTTCCTATTTTAACCAGAGAGTGAAGGGACAAAATGGAAGTCCATCTGAAATGTAATCTATGAGTCCTTTCGTTACAGAGAGTAGTTACTTATCATAGTGTAGACGGGGTATTAACTGTGTAACTGATGTTCCTGTCTTCACAGGTCTGCATGTTACTTAGAGCTATTCGGTATCTTGAAATTGATATTAGAGACGACAAAAATAGTCACGTTAACCTGAGGATGGTAGGCCTGGGATTAACAATGTGACACTTGTTAAAATCTTAACTGGTCTTCATGGTGCTTTAATTTTCTTCTTTGATCTGATCTTCTGCTGGGAAATGTTGTTGCTTGTTGCCTGCTTCATTTCCCAGGGTGACCAATTAGGTAGTAGAGGTAGTTCGTCTGCATTCTCTTCTTAAATGTACCTGATTGGATAGGTATCATCCTCGTTTTTCTGCGACGAACCTATTCTTCTCGGGTTATTTAGACTTCTGAAGGTATCTCTTGAAAAGGTATTCTTCTTGAGAGAGTGTTCTTCTTCTGGATTCAACAATTATATAGTAGAGGACTTGTTATATATATATATATATATTATAGTTAGTATATTATATATAATATATAATAATATATATTATATTATTATATATATATATATAATATATATATATATATATACTATATATATGATATATATGTGAGGAGAGGTTTGTGAGTAAGTAATTCATTCTTCGAGGCCCAAAGAAGCATACTTAGAGTGGTGTAGATAGAGATGGTATCGAAGTAAAAGGTATGATTGATTTTGTGTTGGTGAAGATGGAAATGCTGAAGAATGTGGTGGATCTTAAATTAGTAAATGGGTTGGGAACTGGAATTTCAGATCATTATGTTGCTCAATTTAAGATTAGGTTATTTGGAACATGGATGGAGAGGAAAGAGATAAGGAAAGAAGTGGGAAGGATTAAGAGTGAGAAGTAAAATGCACAAGGTTATAAGGGAAAGCATGTGAGAGCACTTGCAAATGAATCAGTTGAAAGGGTATCAAAGGTGAACTGAACTGAACAAATTTAAAATATAATGATGAAACTTTTGTGTAGTAGTTTCAAGAGAAGTATGTGAGTGGGCTAAAGTAGGAAGTAATAATGTCAATATTGAGGGGTGGAATAAAGAGGGGTTGCAAGCGGTTAAAAGTAAGAAAGAGGCGTGCTCGAATTTGCTAAAAGCCAGTGATGAAATTCCGAAAAAAAGATGTATGGAAGTATTTCAGGAGGGAAAGGAAAGACTAAAAGTTGCATACGTAGGAGGAAAAAAAGATGTAAAAGAACAGTTTGGAAAAAAGGATGAAGAGAGACTTACAAGGAAATAGGAAGCTCATCTGGAAACAAGTGAGAAAGGTTAAGAGAATTAACAGAATCTTCATAGAATAATGAATCGTAATAGTTCTTTTGAGACTGATGAAATGGATGTGAGAAGACTGTGGAGGGAACACCTCGAAAATCTGGCTAACATTAATAGTAATTAAAAAGTGATAATGAATGATCGTGTGGTGGGTCTTGATGGTGTAGATGAAAATAGGTATTTTCGGGAATGAGCTAATTAGTAGCGAGAAGGTAATAGGTATAACGAGAAAGCTGAAGAATAATAAAGATAAATCCGCAGGTATGGATGGAATTTGTGAAATGATCAAAAGTGGAAGCGCAATTTTGATTGGCTGGATATGGAAATTGTGTTACAGAGCGTTTATTGAGGGTATAGTTCCGAAAGATTGAAGGAGAGAAATAATTTAGTACCCTTATATAAGGGTAAGAGAGATAAGTGGAACTGTAGGAACTATAGGGGAATTAGTTTATTGAGAGTTGTGGAAAAGAAATATGCTTGGTATTTTGGTTGAAAGTGCGTCGAGTGACTGAGTGACGTGATTTTATGATTTAAATATAAATATAAATATAAATTAAATATGAAATATAAATATAAATAATAAATATAAATATAAATATAAATATAAATATAAATATAAATATAAATATAATTTGACTAAATTGCGTCTCCTATGTTATTTTAAGCAAATATCTGAGGTATCACCAATTTAAATTTCTAATATTTGTACACCATGCATAGACATCAGTAAGTGTGTCGGGAATTCAGTTACAATAGGCAACCTATGATATATAAAAAATTGGATTACCTCAGTATAATTGTACATTATTTGTAGCACACTTAGGTTTAATTTTGAAGAATAGAATTCCATTGGAACATCGGGATATAAGTTACAACTAGGGATTTTTAATATTGAAAGAAAAACTTTGCAAAATATTCTGTTGTCCTTCGTAGGTTAATTTATCCGGAAAAGGTTTGAGTATCCTCTAGTTAGAAAAAAAGTTACACTTATGTTTACTTCAAAGTGTAATAAGGTAATCGGTATTTCTGTTGCAACTTTGCAAAAATAAAACTGACAAAAAATAAACTATTTTTTTTCCATTTTCCTGCTTACTTTAAGCAGAAATTTTAACCTACTGGTACCAGCATAATACCTATACAGTATGATACCTATAAGGTGATCTATTTTAAAAGCATAAACATCTTTAGGTACCTCCGATATCAGTTACAACTTTACGAATTTCAAATAATAAAGGAAAATGAATTCTGTTTTGCTCCGGATTTAAGATTAATTTAGACACTATCATGAGACATCACCTTAGTAGAATTCTGAAATATTTACACTTACACTTAATTTTAATTTTAATAGATTTCCATAGGGACATTGGTATTTCAACTTCATTTTAGGCAAGTGTTTGTCAAGTCTCCCATGTGGAATGGAATAATTTCTCACGAAATCCTATATTGAAAGCGTAAACTTCCGAAGTTGTCTCTTTATATCATCTGTAACTTTAAGACTTTTAAGTATTAACGAAAAATAATTTTTTATTTTGTTCCAGATTCAAAATGTAATTTCGTTTCTTAAGTTAATTTATATAAGTGTGTGATAGATTACCTTAATAATATCATTAAATTTTTACACCCAGGTTTAAAGATTAGATATCCGTAGCTACATCTGGATATTAACAGGAACTAAGCTACTTTTGAATATTTAAAAAGTGAAATTTTATTTTGTAATTTCTTCATCTACTTGCTGCTCCAATTTTATTTAAAACAAAGGTTTGAGATATTACCTATGTGAAATTGTAATATGTGTACATGCTCAACTACTTTCAAAGCGCAAACATCCGAAGCTACATCGGGATATCAGTTGAAGCTATTTGACATGAATATTAAATAAAAATATATTTCTTTTTCGTACCAGATCCTAAACGTTTTTGTATTTCCTAACTTAATTAGACTAGAGTCTAAAGATTCACCTCAATAGAATTGCACAAAGTTTAAACTCAGAAATGATTTCAAATCGTTGATTTGCGTTCTTATTCCAGGATATCAGTTGCAACTTTTCCACTTTTTAATACTAAATGATAAAGTATTTCTAATTTGTTCTAGATTTAAGGTTTAATTTCATCTAGCAGATTAATTTAGGAAAGTGTTTTAAAAATTCCTCAGAATTAAAGAGACCATCCAAGAAGGGATCTTCATTCTCTCAAAAAAAAATTTTTTTAAGGAAATATATTAAAGATGAACTATTCATGCATCATTTTTATATAAGCCAGATTATAACAAATTCTATGTAGAGTTTTGTTCAGGGTCGGAAAAAACATGTTTTATTTAAATAAACAAAAAAACAATAAAACAAAAAAAAAACAATAAACAATTACAAAATTTTTGTTTTTTTATCTTTAAAATCAGTATTTTAATGAGGATTTACTTTACTATTAGGATACTTCAAGTATATTATATATATATATATATAGTATAATATATATTAATTATAACTATATTATATATATATATATATAATTATTATACTATTATAATATACTATATAGTATGTATATATATATATATATATTATATATATATATATATATATATAATTATATACTATATAGTATATATATATATATATATATATATATATAATAAATAATTGTGTGTCTGGTGGAGGGGTAACATTTCATTCACTATCTCTTAAATAAGACTGAATAAATCTTGGTTCTAGTCAGAAATGTCGTTGTCTACACAATTACTCTCAATATGCACTTTTTCAAAAAATTTTTTTGAAAAGTGAAGAAGATATTAAGAGAATTTATTTTTTACTCATCCGATCAACATTAAATTTGCAGAGTGTATATAGTCGGCCGAGATACCATCTCGTGTTCATTTTAGATCATTTTTGATATACTCAAAAAAAAGTTTTTTTTTTCAAAACCAATATTTTCGATAAAAATGATTACATAAAATTATGGTAAAACTATTGCATTATACCAAAAAATTATATAAATACAAACTGCATCTCCCCTGACTACAAATGCCTTGAAAATTCTCACTGCTGATCGGTGACCAGAAATTTTTTTTCGCTTTTTCATTTTTTTAAAACCAAAAAAAAGTAGTGTTTGAAATTCGACCATTGGTGGGAACTGTGGTCAAAAATTCATATTTCGCTTCAAGCGTTCTTTTACGGTAAATAGTCCAATCTTTCTATAGTTCAAGTATTTTGAAGTCATTTTGAAAAGAATTATAGAACAAGAATCGAAAAATTTGAACTTGAACATCATAAGTTTTTAAAAAATTTAAAAACAAAAGAAATCACTACACGCACAGAAAAACACCCGAAAACGAGTTTTTTTTTACGTCAGTAAAAATTACAGTTTGCTTATTATTTGGTCAAAATGGGCTGAAAACTAAAAGAAAATTTGACCATTTCTACAATGAAGAATTTATTAGCCTCGAAGCAAATATTGATTCTTCATTATTAATTTTTAAAACGTCTTAAAAAGGAGATTGGGACGAGGCGAGAGCAAATCCAAAGATTATGAAAACATTTTTTTTGGGGAAAAGTTAAAAACTTTAATAATTTTTTTTAATCTATTAATATTAGATGATCCACATAAAATTTTAAGAGCATAGGAATTTTATATTTATACCATTTTTTTTACATAGGAAACGATTTTGCCGCGGTTCACGGAAAATTTCAAATTCGAAAATCTTTGTAAGCACTGTATACATACACTCATATATCACTGTGAATCAAATAAAAAACTGATAAAATAGTAATAATTCATACAAACCCCAAAAGCAATTTCGAGAAGTAGTTTTAGGTTTTTTAAAATTTAGAACTAATCTTGCCATTTTAGCAAAAGATTCTCATGATTCCGTGGTTTCTATGAAGTATCCATCTACTCATAGTTTAACTTTTAAGTTATTTTGATATAGGGTTATTTTGATTGAAGAATTTTGAATGACATTCTGAAATGTTTTTAAGATTTTTTGTTATTGATTATAAAATAACGTAAAAAATATTGACGGCACAGAAAACCCTGGGAATTATCACTCTAGGGCTTAGCAAGAGCTGTATTTATATTTTGTTTGGTCCAAATTGGATGAAACTTAAGGGAGTTACTGCATGTTCATATTTACTGTTTTTTGATTTATTGTGAGCACAATGTAGACCAGGGATGGCGAACCACTGACCCGTGGGTCACAAAGTGACCCACTTCACTTTTAGATATTTATACCAAACAAATATCCAGTTATGTTAGTTACTGTGAGAAGAGTTTTCAGAGGCACTCATACATTTATTTATATTTTAAGAGTCTCAAAAATTTTCGTTCGTTGTTGAACGATGATTTCTTAGAAATGTTTAAGAGTATTCTGTAGAGCTGCCAGGAAGCGTTTCTCACATTAGCATAACTGGGCATCTAAAGCAGGTGAAAAATGTTTATTGTAAGATGTTGCTGGACCTTTTCTGGAAATGGAATTAACAAGATATGTATTTTATGAATGGAGATTATTTATTAACAGTTCTAAAAGAAGTTTGAAATGTGTTTTACTACATAATGGGAACAAATTTGGATCGATTCCTATAGGCCACTCAGCATCTCTTAATTAAAGAGGAATATGGAAACATAAGGGTTGTCCTGGAAAAGTTGAAATACAAAGATCATACTTGGTTAATCTGTATTGATTTGAAAATGCTGAACTTCTCTTAGAACAACAAAGGGAATAGATGAAATACTCCTGCTACCTCTGCTACTGTAATAGTAGGGCAAAGGAAAATCATTAGGGTAAAGATTCATAGCCATTAAGAGTCAGCTTAAAACCAGAACAATAGAACATCATTAAAGAGCCATTAGTTGATCTGAATAAAATTATTCTGCCGCCACTTCATATCAAGCTTGGGGTAATGAAACAAATTGTGAGAGCTCTTGATCACACAGGACAACGTTTTATCTATATATGCTTTGCTTCTTCTGCTCTTAGTGTAGAAAAGGAAAAAGCAGGAATATTTGATGGTCTACAAATAAGAACGTTACTAAATAATCCACAATTTGATACATCAATGTCTCCTCTTGAGGCAAGAGCCTGAAAAGCTTTTGACAATGTTGTGAAAAACTTTCTAGGAAACAGGAAGTCACAAAATTATAAAGATATAGTGAAAGAGCTCTTGCCAGTTTTCAGCTAATGGGATGCAGCATAATCATTAAATTGCATTACTTTTTCAACCACATGGAAAAGTTCCCCCCCCCCAAAAAAAAAAAAAAATGGGCAATTCAGTGAAGAGCAAATTGATCCTTTTCATCAGGACATAAGAGTAATGAAAGAAAGGTATCAATTTCGGTGGGATCGTAATATGATGGCTGACTACTGCTGGAGAATTATGAGAGATGTTCTTGATGCTGCACACAATCGACTCTCTTTGCGAAAAACATTTATCACTTAATGCATTGCACTTAATTTTATGGGCCTTTTGTATTTTTTATAGGAAACAATTTCATAGGAAACATATATAAGGGGAATCATATCTTATGAATGTGATGTGATAAGCACAAACAGATAAAACGTTTGGAATCAGCCCAACAAAATTACCCATAATCCGTTCCAAAACCTCATTCCGGAAAAATCATATCGGCCAGTTATAACCTACTATAATGAAATATTAAACAAATTATATTAATCATTTTTCGAATTTTAATTAAGCAATTTAATTTTAACTATAGATCTCCCTATATTGCTTAGGGATTTTGAAATGTCTTGAAATTAGCGAAGACGAATTTAGAAATTTCATCTTTTGTCGCTTCAAATGGAGTTCATAATTATTTTTGAAATTCATGAAACATTTTTCAAATTTCTAAAATAAGGAGGAGGATAAATAAAATAAAACTTCACTATTTATTTTTCTTAAAAGTTCTTTTCTAAACCTGAATACTGTAAAAAGCAAGTATAATGGAAAAATTTAGATGGTTATATCATATAAATGGTTTTAATAACAAAGAAAATTTTTATCATTTACTTTACTTTTCTATTTATATTATCTTAAAGTGATCACAACTTCTGGAGATTGTTTCGGAGGTCGGAAAAATGGACTAGTACATCCTTCCAAAGTGATTTTCTTTCCAGGAGGGCAGTCAAATTGAAAGTTTTGTACCAATTTTGTCATGAAAACAAAGAGTTGCATTCTCCCAATATTTTCACCAATGCAGAAACGTTTACCTGAATGAAAAAATATTATATATATATATATATATATATATATATATATAATGTGTGTATGTATATATATATATATAATAGATATAATATATATATATAAAATAGTATATATATATTAATAATATTATATATATATATATATATATGTATTATCTATATATGTTCTTTTCCGTTAAGCCCCCACATCGATATATCGATTTATTTTATAAATTTTAATCATATATTTTAAGGACAGGTTACTTACACGGCCCAATAAGGGGCTCGAGCTGACGGGGGACGGAGGGCGGGACGGAGGGCCCGTGACACCCAAATACCCAAGAGAGCGGCGCTTGGAGATCCCCCCCGTACGTTTCCCCGGTAGTCCCATAAGGACATACGAATCTTGCCATCTCTGCGTCTTCTTGGTTGCCTTTAGGTAAAAAAAATTTTGTCCCCAAAACCACTGGGAAAAAATATATACTAGAAAAAATTAAAGTAAGATAATTTCACTGTTATTAAATTGTTTTG
Organism: Trachelipus rathkii; assembly: GCA_015478945.1. Taxonomy (NCBI): domain Eukaryota; kingdom Metazoa; phylum Arthropoda; class Malacostraca; order Isopoda; family Trachelipodidae; genus Trachelipus; species Trachelipus rathkii. The sequence goes on along the minus strand of JABUQX010124824.1, from coordinate 22,080 downwards.
AAATAAAAAAAAAATCTTTAAATAACTTATAAAAAAATTAAAAAGACCAAATAGTCACCAGAAAATAAACCTACATTACGATAATATTTTTTTTGGATTCAGTTCAATAAATATAAATTTTAAACGATAATTTTAATAAAATATTCGATATATCGCGATGTGGGGGCTTTAACGGAAAAAAAACTATACTATATATATATATATACTATATTATATTATATATATAGTACCTATATATATATTATATATATATATATATAATTATTATCAAATCTTCAAGTTAACTATGATCTTATATAGTATATTATAAGTATATATACTATATATAATATATATAATTATATAATATTTTATATTTATATATATATATTAGATATTATATATATTATATATATAGTATATAGTATATATATGATATACTATATTTTTATATAGTAATATATATATGTATATATATATCTTATATATATATTAATAATATATTATAATAATATATTATATATAATTTATCTTTCTTTCTTTTCTTCACGCTTCCTCGTTTGCTCCCAAGATTGGAGGAAGGTTGCTGTACCAAGCATCGGAAAAGGAAAAGCAGTAGGAGAACAATGACAAACGTCGAAAAGACAGAGCCCAGGCTTACCGCCCCCTCGATACCATTATTAGTGAAAGCTCGTCACAAGACAGAAAATCCACCCTAGAGCATACAGGGATCGGACGCGGTGACCCTCACTATTCGGTAAATCGTCATGTAAGGGTTCATCCCCTGGCCCAGGTGGACCACAACCATGCCCCATACAAAACCCCGCCATGTCTCCTCCTATCACGACTCTTTTCAATGAGGGAGAGTACACGCATACCTTCGGAACGAGAACCATTACCTCCCCATTTTTTATGCGTGCGGCTTCTCTTTTCAGTTTCTATTCTTCACACACTCATCCTCCAGGCAACATATTACTTAACCACCATTTATCACACATATCATATCCACATGATTAAAGTACACACCCCACTTTTAGATAACACCTTACAGACCTCCCTACTACTCATATCCCTGTGGGGGGAGAAAGGATTTCCCACATCGTATGTCCTGCGTGAGTAGTATAGGGAGGGAAACTGGCAGCCAAGGTCACATCCGGAAGTTGCAACCGGATGTTGCAAATGTTGCCAAAGCAACATTTGCACACATTTTGGTTTTTCAAGTTGACGTGTCAAGGTTTAAGGATCTTCAAGGTCGTTTGAGACGTCGAATTTAGAGGTTTGAAGGACCCGACTTCCGAGGTGTTTGAGCCTGAACTCAAGGATTTTTACACCCCCAAAAGGGGGGCGGTAGCCCCCAAAAGGGGGCCTTTTGTTCCTAGAAGGTTTTAATGATCAAGATCGTTATTGATGGTTCCCAACTCGATTTATCGTGATCGACTTTACCCCTAAATCGATCTCTTTAATCGTCTTTCTACAGTGCTCTTGGTTTGGTTCTATAACACAGAAAAATGTAATCGAAAGAAATAATTAAGCAATAATTACCTTATGATTAATTCGCGGTGAGTATTCCGCCATCGGACCGCCTACAGCTTTGTTCTCAAAAAGTATACAGAGATATAGGTCTGGAAACTGTGGAATATAATCTATATATGGATAAGGATGCAAACCGGTTGTAAATTTCAATCGTTGGTGGAGTATTATAAAGGGGGGGTTTCACCCCGAGAGCGAAGGTTGAAAATATAACGGCTACGCCCCTCTGGTGTGTGGTGTCAGGGTGAGCAAAGATTAGGCTTAACGATTTCAATCGAACAGGAGGTGAGTCACAGACGAGTTTTGGTGGCCGTGGTCACCCCTAAGGGAGGTGCTGCCCCTTAGCGTCGAAGGTCAATAGTCCTGAAAGTTCCTGTTAGATCTTAACCGTATCGGAATGAAATTTGGAGTAGTGAGCTATTTAATGATGACGCAATCTTCGGTCGGGAAGACGAGATTTACGTTTCTCTGGCGTCCTCCCCCTGAAGGGGGGTACTCGGCTCCACAAAAAATTAAACAAATGATCGTAGAGATTGGAAAACTCAGAGACAAGGCTGAGGAGAGAGACGGAGTCGGAGTCGGAGTCGGAGTCGATTTTGAAACGGAGTCGGAGTTGGGTTCAGCTTCTGAGTCCAGGGACCCCGTCCGGAGGTGGGTCCCCCTTGAAACAAAAAAAAAAAAGAAGAAATCGGGATAAAATGTAAAACAGGCAAGAGAAGAAGAAATGGAAGAAGGAGGGGAAAGGAGGAAGAGGAAGGAAGAAAGGAGAAGGAAGGAGAGGAGGGGGAGGGAGTTGGCAACAGCACCGGTGCTGGAGCCGGTCCGGTGCTGAGTTAAATAAACATTCTTGTTACAACAATGTTGGTGTCCTTATATGTGTTATCTGAGCGTCGTAGAGTTTCGAAAATGGCGGTTATAAGTCCGTATAGGGTGTCCAGGACCCCCATTAGGGGGGGTCCCCCGCACTTGAAAAAAAGAGCACAAGTGGCAGAAACAGAGGTTGAAGGGGAAGAAAGAAGGATAAAGTGATAAGGAGGGGGTAAAGAATAAGAAGCGAGTCGGACTCGAGAGGAGTAGAATGTGCAGCATGCACCGGTGTTGCTTCCGGTGCAGTGCCCGCCAATTATTAAATATTTGTGTAATGAATGCAATGTTGGCTGTCTTTATTATGTTTTGGTCATGTAGATTCGGAATACATGGTTTCAGAGACTCATCAAGGACAATAAAATATAAATCAAATAGAATAAGATAACCAGATTTTTCTTATTGCTTTTTTATTGTTTCATAAATTCCGTTTATAACTTACAAATTTACGGTTTTTACATACCCGCTAAAGCAGTAAATCACTAATCAAACCACCATCCAGCCCCCTCCTGCCACCCTCCATACCCTTCTGTGATATATTTGATCTATTGATTAAGGTCAGCATTTCGAGTATCATTTTCAATTAAACCATAACGATAAAATCAGTTTCTTATACATAAATACAAGCTTACGTATTTTAAAAACGTGTTTACTATTTAATAAAAGCTTACTTAGCATCATCTGAACTATTGAGAATGAAACCCACAACGAGAAAACTTAGCCCTCTTCAACAAGATAAATGGTTAACATTACAAAAGCCCCTAAGGGGGGTCGGGGGACCACACCATTGAACACGCAGTAAGTAAATAACATAACCATCCAAGAAACGCGTAACTTGATTCCACTCTGTCAAGCCTGTTCTCCTAACATAACAATAGTTAAGTTTTACATTAACATGGAACATGTAACAAAAATTTACCGACTAACGTGTTCAATTATCATACAGACAATTGAGTTATACTCTAAGCGTAACACAATTCTGTATATTAAATAAAAGTCCAACATATACATTATCAGAGACTAAGAATATAGATGTACAAAGGCAAACCTACTGCCATCTTAAGCAAGAATGAAACTGCTAACGATAACAAAATTCCATACAACCTACAGCACTAATCCATTTAATGCATATCTCTGTAGAGAAACTCTAAAAGAGTCCACTGGAAGAAGTTTTATCAATACCTTTACTTCATAGGTATTGATGAAAACACTTCTTCCATGAAAACCAAGATTGACTCTTGAAACATTCCATCGAACATGCTTGCGTAATGAAGTCATTGATGCTAGTTATATCCAACCCTCATACGACGATCCTTAATCATAGTCACATACGATCCGTATAGGCGTTGGAATTCAATTTTCATTTTGACGAATACGTTGATTCCAATCCTCATCTGACGGTCTTCATCGTAACACGACAATATGATAGGATTCGTATGAGGGTTTGAATCAATTTCACTTTTAGGGTGATGATCAGTCAACTGACTGGAAATACTATGTAAGGTCCTTTCGTAAAGAGGGACATTCGTAGGAGAGAATGAGGAGAGTCATCATACCAAACAGCAAAATGTTCTTAAGTGACGAATTCGGATAGTCATAACAGCTCTAAAAGGTAACGGATTCTTTCTTTTCAGCCGAATCACGAAGAAAGTAACAAAAACTACATGCACGAACGAACCATATTCAGCTTCAAAAGGGGTATATTATTCTCGTTAAGACAACAACAACAACAACGAACAACAAACAAACACAACAACAACAACAACAACACAACAACAACAACACAACAACAACCCCCTAAAACAGTCCAAAAAATAAGTTCATTTATATACCAGACCACTATGGATATAAGCCTCACTAGCACATTGTAGCAAAATTCGTATGGCAACCGTAACACTATACCCACAAAAACTTAATCTAGTCGCTCAGCGTTCTAACACATTCATCGTTCGGTTAACACGTTAATATTCTTACAAAAATCATTTCTCAAAATCAGTGTATTTTCACATGGTCATAGTAACTATTTAACATAACGTACTTAACTTACGAATAAACAGTTTTCATTAACAAGAGTATCTAAAGCAACACTACCTTCCGAGAGAAAAACCCAGGGGGATGTGCTCCTTGTAACACCTAACGCTTTCATTTGGGGAAACATGAAATATTTTTATCCTTACCCTTTTTTAGACCCGCCCCCCTTTCAAAAATATATTTTCAAAAGTGTTAGATTAAGCAACAGCGCATATACAGAGGCGATTTGATAGCACTGTAGGCACTGTAAGCACTACTTGGAGATCACCCCAAAGAGATGCACGAAGACCCATCTCGGGGTACCCTTGAAGAGGGTTAAGTGCGTAAGGACACGAGCCTGTTGACTGAGCCCTTATGGTAAAAAGGTAAGACGTATTATCTATAACAAAATCCCTCAACAAAGTGATCAATCTATCAAAAGATACAAGCATCTCGACCTATGAATTAGCACCATCTTCATCAAAGAGTGTCACTCGTCTCTGGTATAACATCATTTGAACTATGAATGATTAAACACTAGACATTAGCAAATATTCGTAGGGCAAACCTACATTACCAAGAAAACTTAAATCTAGGCTTCACCGTATCTAACACATCATCGTCGGTTAACACAGTAATTATCTTTACAATAAACTCGAATCATTCTCTGAACAAATGCAGTGTTATTTTCACATGTCATAGTAATATTTAACATAACGTATCTAACCTACAAATAAACAGTTTTCATTTAATCAAGAGTATCTAAAGCAACACTTAACCTTCCGAGAAGAAAAACCCAGGGGGATGTGCTCTTGTAATACCTAACGCATTCATGAGCGAGGTAACATGAAATATTTTTATCCTTACCTTATTTTAGACCAAAAATATTTTCTCAGAAAATATTTCATTTCAAAACTGTTAGGATTAAGCAACAGCGCATATACAGAGGCGATTTGATAGCACGGTAAGCACTGTAAGCACTACTTTGAGAATACCCCCCCCAAAGAGATGCACGAAGACCCATCTCGGCGTACCCTGAAGGGGGTGTAAGCGGTAAGGGCCCAGCCCTTTGGGCTGAGCCCTTATGTAACTGCTTACACACGTATTATCTAGCAAAATGCCTTAACAAAGTGATCCAATCTATCACAGATACCGACTTCGTCAACCTATGAACTTGACACCATGTCCATTCATCAAGTTTCACACGTCTCTAGCTTAAACATCATCTTGAACTATGAATAAACGTAGGCATTAGCAAAATTCTCAGACAAACCTGACATTACTCAACAAAAACTTAACCTAGCCATCATGTTTTCTATCACATCATCTCAGGTAACACAGTAATATCTTACAAAACTCAGCATTTCTCTTACCAAATCAGTGTAAATTTCACCCTGTCATTGTAATATTTAACATAACCTACCTAACTTACGAATAAAACAGGTTCATTAACCAGAGTATCTAAAGCAACACACCACTTCCCGAGAAGAAACCCCAGGAGGGATGCGCCCCCTTGAAAGGCGTGGAATCTTCAGAGAGAGGGATCCACCCCGTAGGGGTAAGCGGCTCTGGCTTCAGCCCGAAGGGCTGCAGTGCTTCACCCCTCCTTCTGAGGGGTAATGCCTGCTTACACTTTGATAGACAGTGTCAATTCATAGGTCGAGATAGCTGAGCTATCATTTGATCAAGATTGATCCACTTTGTTAAAGGGATTGTTAGATAATACGTCTTACCTGTTACATAGGCCCAGCCCAAAGGGCTGGGCCCTTACCGCTTCACCCTTCTTCAGGGACTCCGAGATGGGTCTATCGTGCATCTCTCGCGGGGTGATCTCAAGAAGTAGTGCTTTACAGTGTTACTTCGCTATCAAATGCGCCTCTGGTTCTGTGCGCTGTTGCTGTAATTCTAGCAGTTATTGAAATGATATTCTTCTGAAGGGGGGCGGGGTCTAAAATTGGGTAAGGATAAAAATATATTTCATGTTACCTTATGAATGCGTTAGGTATTACAAGGAGCACACCATCCCCCCTGGTTTTCTCTCGGAAGGTAATGTGTTGCTTTAGGTACTCTTGATTAATGAAAACTGTTTATTCGTAGTAGGGACGTTATGTTAAATCATTACTATGACCAATGTGAAAATTAACGACTGATTTGTTAGCAGAATGATGAGTTTTGTAAGTATTACTGTGTTAACAATGAATGATGTGTTAGAAACGTGAGCCTAGATTAAGTTTTTGTTTGGTGGGTAATGTTAGTTTGCCCTAGAATTTGGCTAATGTCTCCATGTTTTATATCATAGTTCAAATGAATTGTTATACTCAAAACGTGACACTTTTTGATGAACGATGTGCTAAATCATTAGGGTCGAGAGAGATGCTGTATCTTTGATAGATTTGATCACTTTGTTAAGGATTTTGTTAGATAATACACCGGCTTTACCTGTTACATAAGGGCTCAGCTCAAAGGGCTGTGTCCTTACCGCTTACACCCTCTTCAGGGTACCCCGAGATGGGTCTTCGTGCATCTCTCTGGGGCGATCTCCAAGTAGTGCTTACAGTGCTTACAGTGCTAACAAATCGCCTCTGTATGAGGCGCTGTTGCTTAATCTAACAGTTTTGAAATGATATTTTCTGAAAGGGGCGGGGTCTAAAATAGGGTAAGGATAAAAATATTTCATTTTACCTCATGAAAGCGTTAGGTGTTACAGGAGCACATCCCCCTGGGTTTTTCTCTCGGGAACGTTATGTGTTGCTTTAGATACTCGTTGTTAAATGAAAACTGTTTATTTCGTAAGTTAGGTACGTTATGTTAAATACTATGAAATGTGAAAAGAACCTGATTTGTTAGAGAACATGGATTGAGTTTTTTGTAAAGATTTACTGTGTTAACCGACGATTGATGTTTAGAAACGCTGAGCCTGATTAAGTTTTTGTTGCGCGGTAACTGTTAGGTTGCCCTAGAAATTTGCTAATGTCTATGCTTTATTCATAATGGTTGGTATATAAAGAACTTATTTTTGGACTGCTTATTGTTGTTGTTGTTGTTGTTGTTGTTAGTTGTTGTTGCTTCTACGAGATGATATACCCCTTTTGAACTGATATGGATCGTTCGTGCATTGTATTCTTGTTTACTCTTCTGATTGGCTGAAAGAAAGAATCTCGTTACCTTTTAGAGCTGTTTATACATCCGAATTTCGTCAGTAGACATTTTTCGCCTGTGTTCGTATTGATGACCTCTTCATTTACTGCTCCTACGAAGTCCTCTTTACCGAGGACCTTTACATGTATTTTCAGTCAGGTGACTGATCATCACCCAAAACGTGAAATTTGATTTTTCAAGAGTCAATACGGAGCCTATCATAGTCTGTTACAACCGTATGAGGATTGAATCATTTCGGTCCAAAACAGTGAAAGTGATTCCAACCTCTACGGATGGTATTAGACTATGCATAGGATTCGTTATGAGGGTTGGAATTATAGCACAATGGACTTCATTGCAAGCATTTCGGAATGATGTTTCAAGATCTCTTGGTTCATGAAAGAAGTTATCAGATAACCTATATGAGTAAAGGTTATGATAAAACGTCTTCATGGGACTTTTTAAGTTTTTCTACAGAGATATGCGATTAAATGGATTAGTGCTGTAGGTTGTAAATGTGGAATCTTGTTAATGTTAGCAGTTTATTCCTTGGTAAGGTATGTTATGTTTTGTCATTGTACATTATCATTCTTAGTTCTGGGCAATGTTATGTTGACTTTATTATATGGGAAAACTTTTGTCTACGTTAGAGTGATACTCATTGGTCTGTGATGATAACTTTACCACACGGGTTATGGTAAATTTTATGTTTACATTACCATGTTAATGTAAAATTAACATTGTTATGTTAGAGACAGGCTTGGAGGGGTGAATAAGTACGTTTTTGCGATGTTACTGTTAGTTTACTTTACTGGTCGTAAGTGTGGTCCTTTGTTTAATGACTAACCTTATTCTTTCTTGTTTAAGATGGGCTAAGTTTCTCGTTGTTGGATTATATTCATAGTTCAGATGATTGCTAAGTAAGCTTTATTAATGTGAAACTTTGTTTCGTTAGCATATATATTTGGTTGATGTTTGCTTATAAAGAACTTGGATTTTATGTTATGTTTATTGAAAATGATACTCGAAGAATGTCTGACCTTTAATCAATCAATTCAATACGAATCACAGCATGGTCAGCGAGGGTGGCAGGAGGGGGCTGGGATTTGGTGGGTTGAATTTAGTGATTACTGCTTTAGGGTATGAAAAATGTAATTTTGTTAAGTTATAAACATAAAAAGAATAAACGTTTTGTGTTATGCTATAAAAAATATGGCATGAATCAAAAGAATAATAGATCACTAGAAACCATGTTTTTTGGAAATCTACAGACCCAATAAACTATATAAAGAGATTCATTCATCATACACAAATATTTAATAACTCGGCACCGCACCGGAGCCAACACCGGTGCATCTGTCACATTCTACTCCTCTGAGTCAGACTCCTTCTTCATTCTTTCCCTCCCTATTCATCTTTCATCCTTCCTTTCTTGCCTCTTCAACCTCTGATTTTGCACTCTGTGCTTGTTTTTTCAGTCGGGACCCCCCTAATGCGGGGTCCTGGCACCCGTATTACGTTGGATCTATAATAACCCTAATATTCGACTCTACGGACCTCGATAACACATAATTAAGGGGGGGATCACCAACAATGTTGTTTATACGACTGTTTATTTAACTCGGGCACCGCAACCGGCTCCGCACCGGGTCTGTGTCCTATCCTCAGACTTCCTACCTTCCTCCTATATCTGTGTCCTTCCTCACTTCCTTGCTTTCGCTCCTCCTCTCTTCTTTTCTTTTTCTTTTTTCCCTTCCATGCATTTCTTCTTCTTTTTTTTTTTTTCCAAAGGGGGGACCCACCTCCGGCGGGGTCCCTGGACTCAGAAGCTGAACCCAACTCCGACTCCGTCTCCGAATCCGACTCCGACTCCGACTCCGTCTCCTCCAGCCTTTCTCTGAGTTTCAATCTTCTACGATCATTTTTAATTTTTTGTGGAGCAGAGTCCCCCCCTTCCAGGGGGAGGACGCAGAGAAAAGTAATCTCGTCTCCGACGAGATTGCGTCATCATATAGCTCACATCGCCAAATTTCTTTCGATACGTTAGTCAAACAAGGACTCAGGACGTTATTTGACCTTGGCGCCTAAGGGCCAGGCACCCCTTAGGGCTGACTACGGCACCAAAACTCGTCTGTGGGCCACCTGCTCGATTGGAAATCGTTAAGCCTAATCTTTGCTCACCTGACACACACACACAAGGGCGTAGCGTTATATTTCACCTTCGCTCTCGGGGGTGACCCCCCTTTATATACATCCCACCAACTTGAAATTTACACGGTTTCATCCTTATCCCATATATAGATTATATTCCAAGTTTCAGACCTATATCTCTTATACTTTTTGAGAAAAAGCTGTAGGCGGTCCGGATGGCGGAATACTACCGCGATTAATCGAATGTTAATTATTGTAATTATTTTCTTTCGATTACATTTTTCTGTGTTGATAAACCAACCAGAGCACGTAGAAAGACGATTTAAAGATCGATTTAGGGGTAATCGATCACGATAAATCGATTGGAACCATCAAAAATGATCTATCGATCATTTAAAACCTTCTAGGAACCAAAAAGCCCCCTTGGGGGGCTCCGCCCCCCTCTTTTGGGGTTAAAATCCTTGAGTTCAGGCTCAAAAACTCGGAATTCGGTCTTCCAGCTTAAATTCGGTCTCACGACCTTGAAAACCCTAACCTTGACAGCGACAACTTGAAAACCAAATGTTGCAAATGTTGCTTTTGCAACATTTGCAACATCGTCGGTTGCACTTCCGGATGTGACCTTGGCTGCCAGTTTCCCTCCCTATACTACTTGCGTGTCGTAGAAGTCGACTAAGGGGCGTTGGTAGTTGGAGTTGGCGGCCCATTACCACCTATCTCTTGCTAGGAATGCTGCATGCATCTCTCGGAGGGATGGTCGTGATCGCGCGCTAAACGACCTTCTAACTTTCGGCGAAATTGTATGATCGTATGGGTACATGAAATGTCAGAGGAAATAAATGTTGAGGAGAAGAGCGAGAGAGGTGATGGATGTACTTTAAAAAAGGTAAATTTCGATCTGCTCGCTGTGACTGAAACCAAAGATGAAGGAAAAGGTGAAACAATTGGTGGAGATATGTGATGTGAAATGTGTGCGTGCTGGTATGGGAAGAGAATGAGAGAGGAGAGAAGGAGTTGCAATTTCTGATGAGTGGGACCTGTCGGTACAAAGCTATGGTAGGGACTTTGTGTGTGTGAGTCCTAAATTCTAATGGTTAAATTTAAGTTTGAAGGTCAAGGTTTGAAATTCGTGGTTGTGACGTATGGTCATCTGAGGGAAACGTTGAAGAGATTACGATTTTTTGGGATAATTTGAATGATGTTCTGGATCTGGGCTGTGTAGTAGGAGCTTCAGATTGATTAGTGTTGGGGGACCTGAATGGTTGGATGTGTGAATCAAAAAGAAGGAAGATGGCGATCATACATAGGAGGTGGGTTTATCGGCTAGTAATGTCGCGGGCGGGAGAGAGGAATAATGTGGAATGGTCTAATGATGCTTTTAGAAAGCGGTGACTCAGAACATATCTGATGATTGATGAAGAAGGTCATGTCGTGTAACTTCCACATGTACTTTTCTTTTTAAGAACATCAGAGTTAGTCCTATAAACTCCTCTCGAGTTACGGTTGAAGTATATGCGATGGATGGTTATTGTCCGATAGTGAAAAGTGTAGTGGCGACTCGCAGGAAAGCTTTCATAACTAGGAAAAGGGAAGTGCTGAAGCTCTGATGAAGTTGTAAAGATGTTAAATCATTGAGGTGTGAAATTGAATTGAATGCAAATGGCATTTATCGCAATCTAATACTTGGTGTTAGGGCTCATATGTGTAAAATTAAGCACGTTGACGGCAAAGGCATTGGTGGAGAGGAAGGTGATTACGAAAGGAAGTAGGTAAAATTAAGAGTGAGAAGTTAAGGAGCAAGAGTAATAAGATAAGGTTGTAAGAGCGCGCAATTGCTGATAAAATCCGGCCATGATTGAATCAGCTGAACACAAATCTAGAATATAGCTGAACAAATCAGTCGGCGCGCAAATGATAACGGCATGCACTATATTGAGTACGCTGCCAAAGGAAATGATTGGGTGAGATGGGCCCAAGTACGGAAGTAAGCAAATGTTTCAACAGCCTGATGGTGGAATTGAAGAAATAAGTATTGGATGTTAAAGACCGTGTTAAGGTTAAAAAAGAAGCCTGTTGAAGCATTTGATATGATTACTAATCAAAGACTAATAGATGACTGTTTTCTAAAAACGATAGTGCTGAAAATGCCGGAACTCTCATAAATATAAGGTAGGGGATACGATAAGGACAAATAACTATCAGTTCACTTATAGGCATAAGACAGACACAATCTAAAGAGGTGGTGAGATGAACAGTTTGGAAGGAAGGATGAATGAGGATATCAACAGAACATTAGACAGCTTATATAGGATAGTGCAGCGCGAATAGGTAGTATTAGTCTATTGACTATAGAAGTTTTTATATAAGGGGAATTCTGTGACTTGTTAGCATAGATGTATGATAGGGATGGTGCTTTGATCAAGTGATTGAAACTCGGAGGTCATGCCATATAGTTGACTTTTGTGGCCAGAACTATGTTGGGCAAAGACAAGACCTTCGAATAATTCTTCACAGATCACATTATTTACCATAGTTAATGATGATGCTACGGTGCTTTTAGTGTAATTGGTGTAGTTGTAGTTTGCTCGAGGCTAGAAGGATATGATTAGATTTTCGGGATCTTAAGAGATTACTTCAGTAGAGAAGTACTTTTTAAGAAGTGCCATATTGGAGCTGAGGGTAGAGAAAGTTTAGATAAGTTAATAGAAGAACTCTTTAAGTGCTCCAGGTATAGCATTGAAATTAACTTGAGTGAATGTAGCGTTAGGATCTAGGAGTACGGAGTGAAGGTTTTGTCAAATTAGATTGATATTGGAAGATGATAGTGTTTAGTAACTAAGTCGTATTATGGAGAGCGACACATACTTTCCAAGTTGAGTTGGAGGAGGCAGACGGTAATAGATATCCCATAATAATGAATGGGTAATAGGAGAGAAGCTTCGGGAGATGTAGAAAAGACAAAGGGCTATGACAACATTACAGATTCGGTCGGGGTTAAGCTTTAATCATTTTTTTGGTTTCAGTAAAAGAGTGATCGACCTGAAAACGTTCTGTAGGACTAATATTTCGATGACATATTCATTTAATGACGATTATTGCCTAGCAGATTATGTGCCAAATTGATGGAGACCCACCTTATACATTGAATTATCTAACATGATTGAAAAATGAGGTGTGAGATAGTAAGTGAACATCTAATATTGTAGAGGTTTTAGTTAGTGAGATTTATCAGGCGATTTTCCAGCAAGAGGCATTCAATAATTAATCAAATACTGAAATATCTGCCAAATGCATAGGGTTCTAATATGTGTGTTGTAGAGGCTCTGTCCGTTTTAAGGCTAAAGATAACTTACGATGAATATGGATGGTAACATGGAGGTAGGCTAAGCGCTTCTGAATGAACAAAAGTATGATTATGTACGTTTGTAATATGTGACACTTCACGTATTTGTAAGAATAAATCGTGTCCAATAGGAGATGGTTGGGTTTAGATTGAAGAAGACGGGTGGAGACTATGTTGTTTATGGTGTCTCCATCTGTTATTCTCAATGTTTATCAATGGATGTTCTTATGAAGTGAAATCAGATTGTTATGGTGCTAAACTACCTAGTATTCCTAAGATGGCGATGAATATATGCAACGTGATCACCCTGTGTAGCATAGATATGGAAGAATGTGAGAGGAGTTTTTAGAGGGGCTGCCCCACCTAAGTTGTTGCGGATGATTTGTAGTTACTGTAAAATTGGCGATTTAAGCGATTGATTGGAGGATTGGTGTGTTGAGATGTATCTGGCAGTTGAGTATTTTAATGGCTAAAAGGAGGTGTCTGACAACGTAAAACGCTTGAGAATATAAGATAAAGAGAGTTATTGGTTTAGTAGGAGCAGGATAGATGGACAGTCCTCAGATGTAAGTTATGTTTGTAGTAGAATAGAGCACTGAGCTCAATACTGTAACTGAGTTTAATATTTGTAGGGTATAGTATGTTGTGTGAAGTGGAGAACTATCGAGAAGATGAAGACGAGAGAAGTGTCAAACATGTCTCTAGTAGGTAAGTGTTCGCATGTAATGTGCGCCTAGGTAATGATGGCTGAGATATAATTTGTTTTCGTATAGCAACTTAAATCGTTGGTGCTTGTAAAGTGTGGTAGATCTTTGAGTGCTGACCTCAGAGTCTTACATCGTGGGGATTGTTTGTATAACCTTGTGTATTCGCTGTCTATGTAGTCTGGGTTGAATACTATTGGTGGTCCTGCGTGAATAAGGAAGTACTAGATCTAAAGTTGTGAGTGACAGATGGACAAATCTTAAACAAATATATACTGAAGGACAACCTTTAAACAAAATGAGACAGAAGGACAAATATTAAACAGAAAGAGGGCTTCATCTTGGTGTGAAGAAAGGTGGTTATAATGTTTCAAGAGAATAAATCGAAGTATGCTTAGATGTTTGGTCATGTGAAAGGATGATATATGAAAGTCTGATTTAGGTTAGCGTGGAGCTGTATAGTGGAGAGTTATGGTACGGTGTTGGGAATACCGTGACTTTCGCGCTGGTCGAGGCCGATGAATGAAAGTGTGGCCATGAGTCGGTCTGTGATCATCAAACTGTTCTATGAAAGGCATTAGACCAAGTGCTGCAGGTGCCCTTTTAAGGGGCGCAGTGGAGTCAGTGAAATACTCGTGAGAGGCAGAAATAAACTATCTTTTTTATTAAATATTATTATACTATATAATATATGGGCATAATAATGCTCCCTATTGCTATTAAGAATTGATAGAATTATTATAGTATCTATTTCACACAAACCACGTCTCATGCGGCCACTGCAAATAATGCCCTCTAACACAGGATGCGCTTCCTAAAACCCCCTTTGTTACCACTACCTTGTTTTTGGCAGTTAGATAATGAAGGGGTGGAACTAATTAGCTTGCTATAATATTCCAATGATTATTACATTTATATAAATTATAAATAACTATACATACATTATATCTCAACATAAGTAGATCTTTTGCGTGTGGTATACTCTAGGTGTGTGTGTGGATATAGTGGTGTGTGTGTCTAGCTAGTATATATTATATGGGTATATAGTGTGTGTGCGAGCGGTATAGTATACTATCGTAATATAATTACCATTTCTCTAAGTTAGGGTAGGGTTATAATAGTAGTATATGTGTGCGTGCGTGTGTAGGGTGTGTGTGTCGTGTGTGTGTCCAGACATCTTTTCCAAAGGAGTGTTTATATGCTTCGAAATATTCTTTCTCCTCTACTTCGTGCGTACCGTCTTGCCTCTACGTTGGTAACCTTTGGGCCACCGGAAGTGCTCAGTGCGAGTGCGTGTGGTGGTGGTGCGTGGGTCTCCTAGTGTGTGGTCTCGTGTTTCATCATCTGCTCTCAATCTGCGTGTGCGTGTGGTGCGTGGGTGAGAACGCGAGTGGGGTGTGTCTGCGCGTGACGAGTTCCACTTCCCGTTCCGTCTCCCAACCAGCTCGCTCCTAATTCGTGTCTGCGTGGCGAACGGGATCAATCCTCTAAGGTGAGGTGGCGTGAGACAGTTAGCCTCATGTCCGCAGCTTCTATTCGCCTTTTGCATCTCGTAGTTCGAGTTGGGCGGGAGCAGTCTACAGATCAGAACCATAATTATAGGTCGTTTCGAGTGTGTGGTGTGTGAGTGGTATTGAATATTTTAAACTCTGTGTGGTGTGCTTTCTGCCTTTAGCAACGGTATAACATGTACCGGAGATGTGTGGTGTCTCGCCATTCTCGCCTGTGTGTGTGTGAGTGTGGTGGTGTGGCGCGTTGTGATCATCAGTACCAGGCGCCCAAGATACTTAATCTAGTCACGTTGCTTAAGCCATTTCATTTTCTAGTTCACTTACATATCTCGGTACCTTCTCCTCTTGCCATCACCGATTATTTGACGTATTTCTCTCTGTTTATTGGCTCATGCCGAGTGGGTGCGCGAGTACGTGTGTGCGTGTGTCACAGCTTCGTGTGAGTGTGTGCCTGATGGTTGAGCACTGCCGGCATCGATTCCGCTCATAAGGAGCCAGATTAAAGCTGTGTTCGCCTAGTATATCACCCCACTTATAGTTATGCATACTCCTATATTTAAGTGCATAGCTGTCAACCCAGAGAATGATAGATTGCAAAGCACCAATGTGACAGTACACTTTCCCTGTCTAACCCCCGTCTTCACTTCAAACCACTTCTCGCTTCCTGATATTTTATTATTGGAATTATTTTTCCTGTGGCTGATATTGCACTTTTAATGGCAGCTTTCAGACTTTCTGGTATGGCATAGATCCGGCATCTTCTAACACCTCCTCCACGTCTTTCCCTTTTTATTCTTTATCGTACATAGACCTTTATCAAGTCTATCGAAAAGCAGCATTATGCCTTCTCATTCTCCACATCTATGATTTCTGTCAGCATCTTATGTAAAATATTTGGTCAGTAGTTGACTTTTCCTTGATGTACTGATAACTTGCGTGCATGTACTTAGTCCTTCGACTTCTTTCACTCCTACAATCTTTTCTCCTTCTCGATCCACTCACATATACTTTTAACTCATGCCACCCTTAACCGAGACGTACATTCCTATACACCTCTTGATATTATTTCCACATATTCTTTTATATTCCCTTCCTAATAATGCGGACAGAATACTGCTATTCCATCTGCACCTTACTGCCAAAAACACGCGTCTTTTGCCGTTCCTTCTTCTCCGATTCTGTTGGTATTTTTTTCTTATCCATATATATTTTACTCGCTCCCCTCTACCAACAACGAGTACTATCCTCGTATTCTTTGCCATGATATTCTGTTTATTTCGCCCGGCTTATTAATTAATAGACGAGACTCTATGCTTTCCATCCATCTCTGTTATTCGAGCATCGTGATTCGATATTCGTTCATATGACCTTGGTGTTCTTATATCAATCTGGCTCAACCATTTATTATATTCCCTTCTCCTGGTTTTGAGTACTAAGTGTGATTGCTCTCCTTTCTATCGTATCCTTGCACTTTTTCACCCATTTTAATATGTATTCATTTTTACAGCTTAATTGCTTCTTTACTCACTCTTTCTTATCATTCTAATCTTCCTTAATTTTTGTGTTGATATCACTTCAAGATGAGTCTTTTCGAGCTCACCTTTCCTCTCCTCCCATTCTCTACGATTCGAACTCCACTATCTCTCAGACTCTTCGACATTCATTCTTTCGCGTTCTATCTTCGCTCTATCATCGTGAAAAGGGGTTTATCCTCTACTTAGTTACAGAACCGTTACTGGCACTCTTCACATACTTTATAACCTCTCATGATATAGGCCTTCTTAAGATATCAACGTATTATACCTCCGTGCTTCTGCTATCCTCATTTCTATGTTCTCTCCTTGTATCTCTACAACTCATAGTCCATATTTTGTCTTCTTTAGCTCCATCTGCATTCGGTTCTCTATGCGGCTCTTCATATTGTATTCCTTGTGTGTGCATCTTTCCGCTTACTAATCATCTATCTCATTCGACTTGCCATTGAACCTATATTCTTTTGTTTTTTGAGCTTGCACTGCGTTCTATAACGATCCCTATCGATACAGACTACTCATTGGCCGTCTTCTTTTTATCTAATTCCCGCGGTCTCATTTTTCTTTCCTATATTTCTCGCTTGTTAGCAGAATTCGCGATGCCTCACTACTTGATTTAGAAGGTTACTTTTCCAATCTCTCACTCCGCCGTCTTCTTTGTTCTTACTGCCCTTTCCGACAATTCTTGTGTGATTTTTATCAGTTAAACCAAAGCTTTACCACCATCCATCCCCCCCAGCTTTTATTCCAGCCATAAGTTATTTCTTCTTTCGTTCATCTTCCACATTTTTTTTTCTCCTTTTTTCTCATACTATCTCGAAGTATTCCTTTAGAATCGCCTCTTTTATTGGATCTGAGATCTATAGTGAAAATATCGTGTGCGTAAGCTTATCTCTAATGATCTTTCAAACATCACTCATCATCGCATAAGCTTAGCATCATGATACAATCATTGTATTTCTCCGTGTATCTCTGTATCCTCCGCACTCTCCACCTATTACCACGTCTCATTTCAACTGCTTTTCTTTCATATGTATTGAAGACATGTACATTATAGAAAGACGCCTGTTGTTTTCTCATCTACAAAGAATCCGTATCAGGTACTCCAATTCTAAACGATATTCTCCTTCCCTATTCAGATGTCTACGCCTTGAGTACCTCATCTCTCTCTTTCTTTTGACGGTTCCTACTAGTGAGCGATTCCATACTCACCGATATAATAATTTTCTTCTTATTTCCTCTTACGTAGTCTATATCACGCTTTGTTTGGAGAACTTCCGTAACTGCAATCTACACATGATATATCACTGTCATAATTCTTCGTCTTCCTCATACACTTTGGATTAAAGCTTCTCGAATGTTTCCTCCTTTCCGTCTCAACGTTATTGCAATTATTCTTTCTTTACTAACAATATTTTCCTATGACGAATGGTGTGAGGTAAAATATGTGTGTGTGCTGGGTATAGGACTCTGCATTAGCTCCTCCTGCCTGTCTCTCTTCCTCTCATTCTATGTAGATCATTACATAGTCGTTATGTAATCTCTTAGTACCGACTTCCTGCGGTATAACGTCACTCGTCAACAATAGCTCCAAATCACATCCAGATTCATATTCTCGATATCTTTCTCTATAATGTGTTCCACATAGAAGCCTCATCCTCCTTTCCGCAAGTATTTTCAATATAGCTCGTGCAATTCGGTACGGTGTCCTTTTCCGTTGGTCCTTTTCTCAGTTCTTGTTCTTGGCTTATCAAGTTTACTCTAGGGATATCGCCACGGTAGGGAATAAACTGGTTATGAAGATGTGTGCAAGAGGAGATTAGGTAATAGTTTTGCTCTTGAGCGACCTTTCTCTTTTTTTTACGTAGCGGCCTTGCTAATAGGTCCTGTCTCCACCTAACCTTTTCTAAATAGATTTCCTATTAATTATGGCCTGCGGTAGGTTCGGCGTAATGTGATTGATGCGGTTACATAGGGTTGAATATCCCAAGCCCTCTCTTTCTCTGTCTATAACCGATCTAGCCAAAGTGAATAGTGCTTCTCTCATATGCCTTCGCTAAAAGAAAATCATTCTCCGAATAAAATTCATCCCTTTAATTTCTCATTATTGCTATTGAAAAGAACTTATTGATATATTAAAAATGCCAATAAGTATAAGCTTTAATAAACATAATAGTAACAAATCTCAGATAAATTTATGTTAACTTGATTCTATATCGCTCCATCAAATTTAGTAAAAGATATACATAATTGCTATTTATTCTCATATAATGAAAGTATTATCGTAGAATATACAAAATTTTCGTTGTCCTTCTACGGCTCATCTCTCACGATTAATAATATTTAAATTTTACATCATCGTATTTAGAAGTCGCGTCATAGTTTTTAATGTTTATTTAATAAACTTTTGTAATTCTTTAGACACATTAAATTATATCTCGAAATATAAATTAATCTTTTTTCCCCCTAAATACCTGATTTTTACCCTACTCCTTCCTGAGACAACAAAGCTCTAGATCCCTTTATAGGTAAACTCTCCCCGGTTCTAATTGTCTCAACAGTTTCCTCTATTATTTTCTTCTCCTTCTCTCCCAACTGTTTTTTCTATTCCACTTTTTCAACGAGACAAATACAAGCAAACAATATAAAGTTTATAATAATAGTAGTAATACTAACAATATTATATTATATATTTAATTACTATACTATTTATCCCATATATAATATTATATAATTAATAATAACATGGATCATATGATAAATAAAAACATAAATTGTTTTCTTTATCCTACTATTTTCCTCTTGTTAAAAAAGATATATATATATATATATATATATATATATATATAATTATACTTATAAATAATTAATCTATATATTAACCAAGTTGTTCTATCTATTCTAATATATACAGAAAATGACGATATTAGCTTATATATTCATACAGTTCGTTGGATGGCACATGTGCTGACGTAACTTGATTTGCTCGGACTTTCTGCATATAGACGCTGATGCGCAATCTAATATTTAAGGTTTGGCCGTTCTCTGCGATTGCGCATTATTAGCGCAATTATTTTGAATGATGTTTGTCAGGAATAATTTAGCGAACGCGCATTTATTAAATTATCATACTCACGGCACGCATCTCTCCAAAGCCCAACTTTTGATAAAAAAACTTATACGACGATAAGATAAGTATATAATTTCTCTTGTTATATGCTTCGGTATTGAAATTGTGCATTTCCAAACTTTGCGCTAACCAAATTTTCAGACAGTTTTCTATTACATATAAGTACCCGGTTCTCGATTCACTCTTTGTATATGCGCTAATGGTACTGTTGTTAGTAGGTAAATATAAACTTATTCTAAGGATGAATGATGTTGTGTTTTTCACGTCTCGTAAGACTTTTTCACTCTTTGATAAATGGACATTTCTTGACTAAAAACGTCAAGTAAAATAATATCTGGTCCATAGCTAATCTATTTCTTTTATCAAGTGTAGGTGCATATTTACAGTAGATTTAATACTCTTTCTTGTTATTAGTTCTATAATGCTGGAAGTGTATAATTTAGGAAGTATCGATTGCCACAAAGCATGTGTTATCTATAAGAATTTTTTGAGTCTTGTGCAATGTCTCAAACTGAGGTGATCGATTATGGTATCTTAGATGTATTAGTGTTAGGGTATTGGCTTTAGCCGCAAGTTCTAAAATGTCTCTTTCTATGTGCTGTCTACGGAAAAACAAGTCCCTTCTATCCGTTCTGTCGATCACTTATAGACTAGATAGCATGATATTTTGATGATACCAGAACACACCACTACCGACAACAAGCACCGCGACGAGCAGTATTATTTAGTCATAATATTTTATCTATATAAAAATATAAATGATAATTTATATATATTATATATATATATTAATTCAATCCATAAGTAATTACATAAATTACTCTATATATGCCTCGCTAATATATTTCCAAAGTATTTGGTATTTTAATACTTTCATACGGTATTTATTATTTATTTATATATTATTTATATATCTAATTTTTTACTAGGTATACCCAAAGGCTATACCATAGCATAGTATTATTATCATGCTAGTATAAATAATGTGTAATTATATATGCATTACTCCCATATAAAAATTATAATATATTATCTTTTTTTATCTATACCCATACTTACACTAAACCAAGGAATATTCTCTAAAATATATTTTAATCAGTATTATAAAAGTTTTTCTTATTTCTTAAGTACTTCTATAAGTACTATTTTTCTGATAATTATTAAGTGATATCTATATATTTATTGGACCTATATTTTCTGTAGTAATTAAATACTGCATATGCTTAACTATATATTTATTATTTTACTTTACTTTATTATCTTATACCCTCATGTATATTCCTGCCTCAATCCACTATATATTAATATTGTAAATTTTATATAGGCTTACTTATGCATAATGTTTTTATTTAGCTTTCATTAATATACAATAAGATATATATATATATTATTCATATATTATTATTATAATCAGCTATTTACATATATATAGTTATATTATTAGTAATTTTAATGGGCTATGATATCATCCGCCTCTCATTCCGCAATCACGCCTAATTTTGCCTAACATCAGCACGCTTACAATATGACATGCACGCATACAGGACATCTCATTACAGGTCACACTCCGCATCTGCATGCCTCTTTCTGAAAAGATTGACGTAGAATGTTGGCTGTTTTACCTTCTAATGTGATTAAATGTGCATGCTATGTAAGATAATCTATCTCTTTTCATGGCGCCCCCTTCCTTAATTAATGTGTGTGAGTTTTAATGGTGTAAAAGCTGGAGTAGTTAATGTAATATTTTGTGATATATCTCTTTCTGTACATATATTTATATATATAATATGGTACTTTATTATTATAGGATTCGTCCATTAATATTTTCCAAATCTAAAATAGCACCAGTTAATACTAAGAAAACTTATAGACCTAATTGTGAAAATACTCTCTCCTTTTATAGTTTTCCAACTATACATTAATTTAAATTAATTACTAGATCAGTATGCTAATTATGTAGATTGCAGATTTTAATATTACTAGTTTTATATATTTTTCTATATAACTTGTTATATATTACCTCATAATATTATTAATATTTATTTCATATATATATACTTATTCTATTTATATAATAAATTTACTAAAGTAATAAAAAATAATATATGTATAATTATATAAATACTATAATAACCACTTTCATTGATTAAGCTAATACTATCATATATATATATATATATTTTAATAT
>JABUQX010124823.1:17500-27500 GCA_015478945.1 Trachelipus rathkii | reverse complement strand
GACGATGCCAAAATATTTTCTGATGCCTATACCAATTGATGGTAAGGTGCAGCAAATTAATTTTTGTTTCTAAGAAAAATTTCCTTTCCAATTCTGATTCGGATACCAATTCCGCAAATATTGCCAATTCTTTTGATTCTCGATCCTGATTCATTATAATAATAATAAATGTTGTATAATTAAATAATTATTTAATAATTAATAATAAATAATTAATAATTAATTAATCAACCAGGTTAATCATTTTGTTATCCACTTTATATTATCATAAATAATAAGTTTGTTTATTATAATAATTCTCTGTATTCATGGTAGTATTAATGTTTTCATTAAAGTATTGTAAGGTTATGTTAATATTGGTTTATTAATATTTTTATGTATATAATATTTTTTTTTCATTTCATTTACTAGATAAAAATATATCAACAACTTTTATCACTTAGTATTTTATTTAATGAATATATAAGTACATGAAATAGTGTATATTTTATTTTCAAATATATCGCTATTAATATATGTATCTACATATATTTTGCCACTTAATTATCAAAGAATTGAAAAAATAAAATAATGAGAAAAAATAACCTAGTAGGTGAGAATTCATAAAGTTAATGATGAATCTTACAAAATTTCTATAATGGTTTTTTTCTCATTTTGATTTTTTGCATGAAAGAAAAAAAAATCGTATTATCTTTTCCTAGCCACAGATAGTCCAATTTCTTAATAATAATAATAATAATAATAATAATAATAATAATAATAATAATAATAATAATAATAATAATAATAATAATAATAATAATAATAATAATAATAATAATAATAATAATAATAAAGTATGATATTGTCATATGTATGTTTACTTGTGACTTAAGCACATCTTTAGGGAATTGATGATAAATATTGGGTTTTTTTTTATTATTCATTAACAAAAGTTGATATCAGTCTTAAATATATATAGGGCTCTTTCTTTTTTTTTTTTTTTTTTTTTCTTTTTAAGTAGTTTATGATAAAATGGGAATGAAGTAAATGAAATATGTCCAGAATTAATAAAAGTAATTATATTATAATTCTAGACATTTTTCTCTATAGGAAAATATATTTCATTTTTATTAAAATATTAAAATTTAATTAAAAGCTACTGAATCTGAAAATGTGTAAAGTTGCATGGATTCTTTGTAACTTAACTTCTATGGGCATTTATTCAAAAATTATAAGTAAGCATTTTTTTTATATAATAGAAAATATGTTTTATGAAAGAAGTTTATTAGGTTTTATTGCTAATAGTGGGTTAAGACATGTCACTTATAAGGAAAACTAGAAGAGCACGAACTATAATCATAATTGGACCTTGAAAGTATAATGTTAGAATTGGGAACAAGTCAGTTTCAAGAAAAAAGTTTAATAGAGGAGGAACGAAGAAAAAACAATGAAAAAAATATTTGAAAGAGCTTGACAAACCTTTCACAGAACTTTAATTTAGTTTGAGAGGGTTTGAAATAACCTAACAACCTATCTTTGTAAAACCAGTAATACACATAGAACTGGAAGGTTTTATTTAGTTTTAAGAGTTAAAAGAGAACGACTGTATTTGGTATGTTTTAAGAACTGGAAGGTTTTATTTAGTTTTAAGAGTTAAAAGAGAACGACTGTATTTGGTATGTTTTAAGTACTATGCCTGAGAACTGCTTGGTATAGTAATAGAAGTCTTAAAACAGCATAAACTTGGTTAGAATAAAAGAGGATAAAAGAAAAGATGAATCGGCATAGAAAACTATGTAATTTATAAGATAATTTTTAAGTAAATATAAGATCTTGCTTATATGGTGTACTATAATAAGTAGATAGGCATTGAAGATGTTTTAGCTTCATCAATGGAATGAGCCTAATAAAATGTGAGTGTAAGACTGTAAGTGTGTAACATTGTATTTGTCTCAATACTTTTAATGATTAAATTGAACAAAATTTGTAATTATTTTACATGATTATTATTTTAGTTTATGAGTATGTAAAAGGCCTCAAAAATGCACATGAATTATTGGACTTTGTAGCAGCCGCAGATGATATGGATGGTAATGATGCACCGGATGTTAGTCAAAAATTTATTTATTCTCCACATTGGCCTATAACTGACATCAGAACTGCTTTAAAGGTTCGTTATATTTAGATTTTTTTTTTTTAAATGCAAGATCTTTTAAAATAATTTTTAATTATTATTATTATTAGTGGTAGTAGTAGTAGTAGTAGTAGTAGTAGTAGTAGTAATAACAGTTGTAGCTGCTGCAATATCAGAATAAATGTATGTGTTAACTTTTCCCTTCCATCATTGGATTGAGTCAGTAAAGTGATGCCTGGAGGAGAGGAGTGTGAGTTTGGCAGAGACGAGAAGAAAGGTGCATAATAGGAGTGAATGGCGAGATTTTGTGAGGGGGTATGGTTGTGGCCCACCTGGGCCAAGGGATGAACCCTACATTGACGAGATACCATAGTGAGGGTCCGTCGCTGTTCCGTGAAGCTTTAGGGTGGATTTTTCTGACTGCTGCGCGTTTTTTACCGTCCCCTTTATACCCTCAGTGAGAACTCATCGCCATCAGAAAAATCCACCTTGAGGCTTCAGCGAGACCGCGACGGACCCTCATTGTGGTATCTCGTCAATGTGGGGTTCATCCCCTGGGCAAAGTCCACACTGATAGTGGGTTGGTTAAACGAATGTATGGTGGTGAGTGTGCTTGGTAATTGACTGTGAGACCAAAAATAAATGGAAATAATTAAGGACATGATAAGAGATACCAAAGAAAAAGTCGGATTGAATCAGCAAAGGAATGTCTGATTGGAAGGGAATATGAGTGTTAAAGAGGCGAGAAGAAAGGTGCATGATAGGAGTGAATTTCGTTTTTTTTTAAGAGGGGTATGGTTGTGGTCCTGGCATAAGGGATGAACCCACATTGACTGAGATAACCACAGCTGATGGCCGCTCGCAGTTGTGAAACACTAGGCGTGAATACTTTTGACTGCGACGAGCTTTCACTTAAGGGGTTTTAGGAATGGTTGGGGTTAGCTTTCCTATTTCCCTTTCGCTCATGTATCTTCTAATTATTTTTGTTTCCGGTGTGGTTTGCTTTGGCACACCACAACTCCATCTGGGGACAATTAGGGCAAGATATATCATATATATATATATGAAAAAAAGTAAGCAAAAAATAATACCATATCTATAAAATATATCATCGATATATATATATAGATCATATCTAAAATACATTTATATAATATATATAAATAACAAGATAATAATATATATATATATATAAATAACTAAATAAAAGTCAAAATAACTACATAAAAGTGAAAAAAAATATATAAAATATTAACTATCCTAATACTTAGTCAATAATATAACATATATATATATATATTTGTTATAATATTATATTATATTTATATATAAAATTATAGGAGATATATATACATATATATATATATATATAATATAATATATATATATAATATATATATATATATATTAATATTATAATATATAGTATATTAATAATATATTCATATATATATATATATATTATACTATTATATATATATGATTTCCTGTAGTCTCCGTTTTACCCTCTGAAAAGGGATAAAGCACGTTAAAAAGGAAGTTTATATATATATATATATATATTATATAATATATTATATATTATATTTAATATATATATATATATATATATATAGATATATATAATATATATATTATATATATATATATATATATATTACAGAGAGAAAAAATAAAACAAGGTGTCTTGAAAACTTCTACAAAAAATTATTTAGAAGCAAATGTGATGGTTGAAGGATTCGAAAAGAGCGTTTTGATTCAGGGAAGAGAAAACTTAAACAGAGCTTTACATGATGATCATGTCGCAATTGAAATTTTTCCCAAAGAGAAATGGTCTGCTCCTTCTACGCTTGTCATTGATCAGCAGAAGGAAGAGGAGGAAAAAGGTTAATTATAAAAGTGTTGTTTTTCTGGTCTATTTATATTTATCATTTTAAAGAAACGTGACTAATTTTTTTTTTTATGGTTCATCAAATAAACTTTTCCATGCATTCCAATTATAAAACTTAAATAATATTGTTTATGACTGAAGAGCTTATTTACCTAACTGTATTTATTTATTTTTCAGTTATTAGGTGATTATTTTTTATTAATAACTTTGTTTCATATTTATTTATTAGAAACTTTCTATTAACTTGACCATGCATTTTAAGAAAGTTATTTTTAACACGAATATTTCATCCGAGTTAAATCATATAAATAAATATAATACATTTATCATTATATTTAAACATATGAATTATTGATTTATCTAGCTATAGACGATGATGAGGAAGAAAAGGCTGCAATTGCTCAAGAAAAGGAAATGATTGCTTCTAGTTTGGGCGAAGGAGCTTGACCAAAAGGTGACTGTCCAATGCCGATACCAAAGATACGGAAGATAGCTTGTGGTTTATAGGCTAAATGATGGCCATAAGTCTGAGAACAGTGCGGCCACGTATGTATGCAACTTACTTTGATATATACGAAACTATGATTTATATGCCGCATGGACGATAAAGTAGTGTTACTTTTACTTTCCTTTCATTTCAAATATAACTCTATTCATACGCGTATAGAGTTAATATCTCCTTATACTCATGATCGCCTTTATAATTAATTTTATTTCATTCTTCTCACCTCATTTATCTCAATCATTTGTTTCTAAATAGTATAAAGTTATTGGATATACCTACATAATCTCATCTTACATCATCCTAAAACGCACCTTGTTCTTCACCAATCAGTCCTCGAGTACACTCGATACGACGTACTTTTTCGACCAAATACCAGCATATACCTTCCTTTAACAACACTCAATAAACTTATTCCCCTTATAAATTATTCTACAGTTTCCTCCCTATTATTCTCCCTTACCTATACAAGGTACCTATTTTACCGCTCTCCTTCCAATCCCTTGGTAACTATTTTATACCCTCTTTTAATAACAGCTTTTATTACTAACAACTTCCAAATCCAATCAATCACCATCATATCAAGTCAATCATATATCATATTCACTATATGTAATTTCATCTATATACCTGAGATTTACCATTCTTTATCAACTTCTCACCCGTACCCCTACCTCACTCCTTACAATAACCTCATCAAATAACCTATTCTCACTATCTTGCACCATCAAAACCCACACACATTCTAACTAAACTCTACACTCATCATTATTTACTGTTTAATTATTGTAGCAGATTATTCGATAGTGTATCTTTCTCACACTCCCTCACATCCATTTCATCAGTAAATAATAAGCTCACCTAATCCCGTGATCCTTTATATCCTAAGCCAGATTCCCTTAATCTCATTTTCTTAACCTTTACGCGCTTTCCCTTCCAAGAAGGAGCTTCGCTATTTCCTTGTATGTTTCCTCATGCATCTCCTTCCAAATCATGTCATATTTACCTCTTGTTTTCTCCTATGTAAAACTTTTTTAGTTATTTCTATTTTTTACCTCTCATTATATAATTTCAATCATCTTTCTTTTGAAAACTCATCATATTTGACTTTTAGTACATTTCAACCACGCTTCTTTATTACCTTTAACCGCTTTCATCATCACTCTTCATTCCACCATTCGACCTGTTAACATTCTCACTTCCTACTTTATCACATCCACACACTTCCTTTATACTACTAACAATTGCTTCCTTCATTTTGCCCCCAGATTTGTTCAGTCAGAATCAACTTGTTCACATTCAACCGATTATACTAGCAAGCGCTCTTACATACTTATCCTTATTGTTCTGCTCACTTAACTTCTCACTACTTTAAATTTTATCCTACTTTCCTTTCGATATTCACCTTATCCCCTCTCCAACCAAGCCCATCACTTAATTTATTACACTGTTAGAACTCAAACATAATGATTATCAGATTTACCTAATTCCTTTAAACCTCCTCACTGATTTAAACATCCATACAACATACTTCAACATCTCCTTCTTCACCAACACAATATCAATCATACTTTGTCCTCGACACATTCTCTACCTACACCAACTCTTAGTTGACTTATGGATATCTTTGTGTTTAAAGAAAAGTATTACTTACAACACCATAACCTCTTATACTCTCTCCTCAAGGAAATCAATCACCTTTCCACTACCAATTCTCCATTTATTCTCCTCCACCCCAAAACCCATCCTGTTTATACTATCCTTTTTTGATCACCTATCCAAACCATTCTAGAGTCCCCCAAACACTATCAATTTGAAGCTCCTACTCACCCCATCTCCAGAACATACATTCAGATTTAATGCCCAAAAAAATGCGTACTCCTTCAACGGTTTCTCCATCAGATTATTCGACTCAATACTAGTATATCCATTACAATACCACACACTACTTGTATACCTTTTTCAAACTTAATAATTTATACACATTTAGAATTCTAGGACTTCACACATCAACAATAGTCTACCATAGCTGAACTCACAGGTCACTCATTCAATAAATTTGCACTCCTTCTCTCTTCCTCTCTCATTTCTCTCCAACGACCTCAGCACGCATACACATTTCCACATCTAACACCACTAATATTATCTAACCTTGTTATTTCACTTTCATCTTTGTTTCTCAGTCACAGTGAGCAGCAAATAAAATTTGCCCTTTCTAAATTTAATAACATTTCCTTACACTCCTCTTTCATCCTCTTTTCCTCAAACATTTTTATTCCTCTGGCACATTCCATTTTTGTAACCACATAACGATTATCATACAATTTTCGCCAGTTAAAAGTTTAAGGTCATTAATTACGGCGATCACGACCTTATCTCCGAGGGCATGCTAAATCAAGCATTCCTAGTGCTAAGAGATATTGAGTGATGGTTTAATGGGCAGCCAACCTCAACTACCACCGCCCCTTTAGTCGACTTCTACTACTACGCAGGATACATACCGTGTGGGAAATTCTATTTCTCTCCCCGCACACAGGATATTGATAGTAGGGATGTCTGTAAATAGGTGTTATCTAGAAAGTGGTGTGTGGTAGTACTTTTTAATCATAATGTTGATATTATATGATTATGTGTTAGATAAATGGTGGTTAGTTAATATGTGAGCCTTGGAGGATGTGTGTGTTTGAAGAATATGGAAAGCGTACTAAAAAGTAGAAGACGCACATTTTAAAATAAATAATGGAGTTAATATTTCATAATCGTTCGAGTTATTGTGCGTAGTTTACTATACTCCCTCATAAATTATATAGATAGGTAGAGATGAAGATATATGAAGATATACGCGCCCATAGAGAGAGAGTAGAGAGAAGAGAGAGAGAGAGATGATAGATAGAGTAGATAGATAAGATATATTAGTAAGTAGAAGAGATATAGATAGATGATAACTCGATATCCTCGTGTATATATAGTGCAGTAGAGGTTTGGAGTCGCCGTCCTCTCATCTGAGAGGACCCGCTGTTACTCAATAATCCATTACCGCGTATAAGCAGTATGTGTGAGTAAGAACACCTTTTATCTTCATGTACGAGTGCTTTCAAGTCATTAAACACTCTCGACATGGCAGGTAAACATGCGTGGGTGCCTCCAGTTGGCAGGAGAATCGAACTTTAGGCCGGGTATCCCAAACCGCGCCACTCACCATACACCACATGTTGCGAAGGAGTCCTTCAAGAAGTTGTTCGTTTTAATTTATCTTCCTTGTGCGGTCCATACGCCCGGCTAAGATAAAACCGTTCCGAATTCATCCCCACTCTGCATCTGAGAGGAATGTAAGACCGAGGCGATAAAGCATCGTCCTAAAAGTCCTGCTTAGTTTTTATTACGTATTGAGATAGAGGTACTCTGAGGTATGGCCGATTTACAACCTCCTGCGTCCACTGAGTCAGTTCTCTCTCTCTCACTCTTCTCTCTCTCTCTCTCTTCTCTCTCTCTCATCCCCCTAATATTTCTTTATATCTTATACCTTACCTATACTAAATAAAATTAAAAAAAAAAAAATACTATATAAAATAATATATATATATTAAATAATATATAATATATATATGAAGGGAGAAGTAACACGCATTTCGAACGATGAAATTTACCTCCATTTTTAAATGGGGTCTTTCTCTTTTGCGGTTCATATCCACACTCCTCCTCCAGGGCAACATATTACTAAACCACCATTTATCCACATTATCATATACAATGATTAAAGTACACACCCCACTTCTACGATTAACACCTACAGACATTCCCTACTACTCATATCCTGTGTGCGGGGGAGAAGATTTCCCACATCGTATGTCCTGCGTGTCGTAGAAGAGGACTAAGGGGCGGTGGTAGTTTGGGGTGGCTGCCATTTACACTATCTCTTTGCTAGGAATGGCTGATGCTGCCTCGGAGATGGTCGTGATCGCCGTTAAAGGCCCTTCTTACTTTCGGCGAAATTGTATGAATCGTATGGGTACAGGAAATGTCAGAGGAATAAAATGTTGAGGAGAAGAGGAGAGAGGTGAGGGTATGTAATTAGAAACGGGCAAATGGATTTGCTCGCTGTGAGAAACAAAGATGAAAGGAAAAGGTGAAATTAGGGGGTGATGTGAAATGTGTGCGTGCTGGAATGGGGAGAGAATGAGAGAGGGAGAGAAGGAGTTGCAATTTGATGAGTGACCTGTGCGTTCAAAGCTTATGGTAGACTTTGTGTTTGTGAGTCCTAGAATTCTAATGGTTTAAATTTAAGTTTGAAAAGGTCAAGGGTGTGTGTAGGTTGTTGACGTATGCGTCCATCTGAGGGAAAAGTTGAAGGAGTACGATTTTTATTATTTTGTGGATAATCTGAATGATGTTCTGGATGGGTGATAGGAGGCTTCAATTGATAGCTGTTGGGGACCTTGAATGTTGATTAGGTGATCAAAAAAGGGATGTTATAACAGGTGGTTTTGGGGGTGGCGGGAGAAAATGAGAAGATAATGAACTCTCTGCTGTTCTGTGAAGAGAGAGGTATGTTGTAAGTAATACTTTCTTTAAAACAAGAGTATCCATAAGTATTACTTAGAGTTGGTGTAGGTAGAGAATGTATCGAAGATGAAAAGTATGATTGATTTCTGTGTTGAAGTGAAGAAGGGAGATGTTTGAAGTATGTTGTTGGATGTTAAACAGTGAGGGGTTTAGGGATTGGAGTATCGGATCATTATGTTGTTCTATGGTAAAAATTAAGTTAGTGGGGGGCTTGGGGAGAGGAAGGTGATACGAAAGGAAGTAGGTAAAAATTTAAGAGTGAGAAGTTAAAGTGAACAAGGTAATAAGGATAAGTAATGTAAGAGCGCTTGCTAGTAATCGGTTGAATGTGAACAAGTTGCATACTGAACAAATCTGGGGGCAAATGAAGGAAACAATTGTTAGTAGTTGCAAAGAAAGTGTGTGATGTGCTAAGTAGGAAGTAAGAATGTTAACAGCGAATGGTGGAATGAAGAGGTGATGAAAGCGGTTAAAGGACAAAAAGAAGCGTGGTTGAATTGTACTAAAAGCAATGATGAGTTTCAAAAGAAAGATGCTTGGAATTATATATAAGGAGGAAAAAAAGAAATACAAAAAGGATATACGTAGGAGAAAACAAGAGGTAAAGAACAGTCTTGGAAGGAGGCATGAATGAGGACATACAAGGAATAGGAAGCTGCTTCTGAAGGGAAGCGCGAAAGGTTAAGAATGAAATAAGGGGAATCTGCTTAGAATAATGAATAGGATGGTGCTTTTGTAACTGATGAAATGGATGTGAGGGAGTGTGTGTGGAAAGAACACTTCGAAAATCTGCACAATATTAACAGTTAATGATGAGGTGTTAGTGAATGTGTGTGGGTTTTGATGGTGCCAAGAAGGAATAGTTTTGGGGATGAGGTTATTTAGTAAGGAGGAGGTAATGGGTAGTGGGAGAAAGTTGAAGTAAGAA
>JABUQX010124823.1:7500-12500 GCA_015478945.1 Trachelipus rathkii | reverse complement strand
TCCTTCAGGCATTCCTTTACTGACTCAATCCAATTTTTTCCTTTGGTCTCTGAGCTGGTCGCTTCCCAACACACACATCGGCTTAACCAATCGACTACCCATCCATCCTTTCCATATGACCAAACCACCTTAATACACTCTATTTATTTTCTCATTTACTCTTTTCGTCACACAACACAACTTTCTAATACGTTCATTCCTCATTTTATCAATTCTCCTCACACCTAACACGCCCCTAAGATTGTCCATCTGGACACATTGTACTTTAGATCAATACCTCTTATTCCAGACCATAGTCTCACTACTATACATTAACACAGGTAGAAAAATATCCTCGTGCAAGACCCTAGCACACTCAAGACTTATTCCCTTTACATCCACCAACGATTTAATTGCACCAGCCACCTTCATGCCATTCACAACATTCCTACTATACTCTGCATCATCTGTTCCCTTATCATAAAACATATATCCTAAATATTTAAACTCAGACACTTGTTCCAGCTGCCCACCATCTAACATAAAACTTCACACCGGGGACTGTCCTCACTCACACCATAACCTTACCTCTTATTTTGTCTACTTCCGAAAAAAACCCTCCTTTTACACACCCTGCCAAATCTCTGTACCAATCCTTTCAAACTCTTTAGATTCGCCACACAAAATCATATCATTCGCATATAGTAGGTAGGGCACCCTATACTCTCTTCCATTCTCCATCACCTTAATCTTATCTATGTTTACTTTCAAACCCTCCTTTTACACACCCTGCCAATTATACCAATTCTCTCAAACTCCCTTCAGATTCGCCACACAAAATCAAATCATCCGCATATAATAGGTAGGGACAGCCCTACTTTCTTCCATTCATTCATCATTCTAACACCATCCCCTGCCACCCCCACCTCTAATTCTTTCATAACCCCATCCATCTACAAATTGAATAACCAAGGAGACATAACACATCCCTGCCTCACTCGCTATTAATATTAAACCAATCACTTTTGACATTTATTCTTACACAAGCTTCACTAGATCGTCATACATACTTTTGATTCCATTCAGAAGCCTACCACCAACTCCATATATCAGTAGCACCTGCCATTATTATTATTTTATTTATATTAAAGTTATTATTTCACTATTATTCTTTGCTTTTTATTATTATTATTATTATTATTATTATTATTATTATTATTATTATTATTATTATTATTATTATTGCTAGAAAGTTACTGTTAAATGGTGTCAGGAACAAGTCTTATCTATTACTTTATCTGTAGCTGTTTCTAAGAAATTGAAATGAAAATTTCGAACCTTGAACTATAATTTGCAGTCAGTTTGTTTAATTAAAGAGTAACCTCAATTTCTGATTATCCAAATTTTTTGAAGTAGATTTCCAAGTGGGAATTGTTTTTGAAATATTTTAAATTAATGAATTTCATTTTTGTTCCGTAGGTTGGCGTTCATATAGCAGACGTTTCGCATTTCATTAGACCTCATACAGCACTTGATCAAGAAGCGCAAAACCGAAGTACAACAGTTTACCTTACTAACAGGCGTATTGACATGGTTCCCGGTAATAAAATTTTTATTTAAATTATTAAGTGGTTTTGATTAAGGAGAGTTAAGTTAATTGCTTAAGTTTATTAAAAATAAAAAGTTTAGAAGTCATATTATTATTATTATTATTATTATTATTATTATTATTATTATTATTATTATTATTATTATTATTATTATTATTATTATTATTATTATTATTATTATTATTATTATTATTATTATTATTATTATTATTATTATTATTATTATTATTATTATATGACGTACTCGTCACCTTAGTCCTTTTCAGTTAAAAATATTTAATATAATTTTAATATTTGTATAATTTTCTAAATTATTATTATTATTATTATTATTATTATTATTATTATTATTATTATTATTATTATTATTATTATTATTATAATCGGACGTACGTGTCACTCTAGCCCTTTTTAGTTAAAAATATTTAATATTAAATATTAATATTTATAATTTTGCAAATTTTAACTGAATTAAGATTTATTATTATTATTATTATTTTATTATTATTATTATTATTATTATTATTATTATTATTATTATTATTATTATTATTATTATTAATTGTTTGACAGATTTAATTGAAGTAGCAATTTGTTTCACTTCGTGGAGAGGTTGATCGGTTTGCCTTTTCGGTTATTTGGGAAATGACTCCAGAAACAGAAATAGTGTCTTCAAGGTATTTATATATAATTTATTTCATTTTCAATTATATATTTAGTTTTTATTTATTTTATTTATTTATTTATTTACTTTTTTATTTATTATTACTATTCGAAGTGAAAAGTATGATTATTTTTGTGTCAAGGTGAAGGAGGAGATGTTGAAGTATGTGATGGACGTTATATCAGTGAGGGGTTTTGAGGGAATGGGAATATCAGATTATTATGGTTGTTTTTATGTAAGATTGATAGTATGATTGGAAAGAGTAGGAGAGAAGAATAAGGAATGAAAGTTGGGAGAATTGAGAGCGAGAAGTTAAGTGAACAAGGTTACAAGGAAGTGCAATTGCAATTAAATTAGTTGAATGTGAACAAGATGAAATTAAACAAATCTGGACGTAAATGAAGAAAGGCTTTGTTAGTAGTGCAAGAGAAGTATATGGGTCTGCTAAAGTAGGAAGTAAGAATGTTAACAGCAAGTGGTGGAATGAAGAGGTGATGCAAGCGGTTAAAAGTAAAAAAGAAGCATAGTTGAATGTGCTAAAAGCCAATGATGAGGTATCAAAAGAAATGTGTGTTTAGATGTATAAGGAGGAAAAAATGGAAGACTAAAAGTTGCATACGTTGGAGTTAAATAGAGTTAAATGAACAGTTTGGAAGGAGGATTAATGGGGACTTACAAGGAAATAGGAAGCTCTTCTGGAAGAAAGTATGAAAGGTTAAGATAGAGAGTAAAGTGAATCTTCATAAAATAATGAATAAGGATGGTACTTTCGTGAATGGTGAAATGGATGTTAGGAAAGTTTGGAAGGAACACTTTGAAAATCTGCAAAATATTTACAGTAATGAGGTGATAGTGAATGTGAGTTTGTTTTAGTGTAAGAAGAAATAGATATTTTGGAGATGAGGTAATAGATAGAGTGAGAAAGTTGAAGAATGATAATCAGCGAGGTATAGATGGAATTATTGGTGAAATAATCAAGAATGGAGGCGATATTGTGATTGACTGGATATGGAAGTTTTATAATAAAGCATTTGTGGAGGGTATAGTTCCGTAGGATTGAAGGAGAGCAGTAGTTGTACCCTTTTATAAGGGTAAGGGAGCAATACGGAAGCTAGTTTGTTGAGTGTTTTAGGAAAGATATATGCTGGTATTTTGGTTGAAAGATTACGTCGAATGACAGAGGGACTGATTGGTGAAGAACAAGGTGCATGTGGAAGTGGTAGAGAATGTGAAGAGCAAATTTTCACATTGAAACAAATGAGAGAGAAGAACGATAAATTCAATAAATTGTATTCAGGTTTTATGGACATGCAACAGCCTTATGACAGGATTAATAGGGAAGCTCTGTGGCAGGTATTAGTGATGCATGCTGTTGGTGGTAGGTTTCTGAATGGAATCAAAAGTATGTATGTCGATAGTGAAGCTTGTTTAAGAATAAATGGAGTGGAAAGTGAATGGTTTAATACTAATAGTGGAGTAAGGCAGGAATATGTTATGTCACCATGGCTATTTAATTGTATATGGATGGGACGATGAAGGAATTAGAGGTAGGGGAAGTTGTTATACTGATGGAGATTTTAAGAGAGTATAGGGTGTCCTGCTTATTGTACGCTGATGATTGGGGTTTGTGTGACGAATCTGAAGAAAGTTTGAGAGGATTGGTAGAGGAATTTGAAAGTAGATGTTGATAAGAGTAAGGTGATAGTAGTGGGTGATTAGAGTCCACGTTATGAAATCATGTTGGATGGTGAGAAATTGAACCAAGTATCAGTATTTAAATATTCAGATTAGATGTTCTTCGAAAAGGGAACGGATGTGCAGATTGTATTAGGAAAGTTGTGAATGGTAGGAAGGTGACTGTTGCAGTTAAATCCTTGGTGAATGTAAAGGTACTTAAGTCTTGAGTGCGCTGGTGTTCTGCATGAGAGTATGTTGTTTCCAGTGTTAATATATAGTAGTGAAACTATGGTCTGGAATAAGAGGTATAGATCTAAGGTGCAGTCTGTTCGGATGGAT
The DNA here is from genome assembly GCA_015478945.1 of Trachelipus rathkii. Classification (NCBI taxonomy): domain Eukaryota; kingdom Metazoa; phylum Arthropoda; class Malacostraca; order Isopoda; family Trachelipodidae; genus Trachelipus; species Trachelipus rathkii. Next base: position 8,231 of record JABUQX010124823.1, on the reverse strand, counting down.
AATCTTTAGGGCGTTCTAGGTGTGAGAAGAATTGATAAAGTAAGGAAAGAACCTATTTGGGAGTTGTGTGGCTTGAAGAAAGGAGTGAATGAGAGAATAAGTGAGTGTGATGAGGGTGTTGAGAATCTACCGGCTGGGAGACCGAAGGTAAAGTCAGTAAGGTAAAGTCAGAAGGTGAGTCAGTAAAGGAGTGTCTGTTGGAAAGGAATTTGAGTTTAGCAGAGTCGAGAAAAAAGGTGCATAATATGAGTGAATGGCGGAGTTTTGTGAGAGGGGCATGGTTTTGGATCTGGCCCAAGGGACGAACCTTTACTTTGACGAGATACCACGGGGGGGGGAGGGAGTTCTATGTTGCGGTGTAAACCCTTGGGTGGATTTTTGCCTGTGACTGATTCGCATTTAAGGGTATGGGCTTTCCTTTCTACTTACTTCATGCTATTTTACTTAACTATTCTGTTTCCAGTGTATGTTGCCGCACCTCACCACCAATCTGAGGTTATATATATATATATATATATATATATATATATATATATATATATATATATATATATATATATATATATATATATATATATATATATAATATACACACTCTATATATATATATATAATATATATATATATATATATATATATATATATACGGTATATATAAAAATACACACACGTGCACACACGAGGTGCTACCCAATGTTCTGGAAATTTCACTGTAAGACAAAAGTTGCCTG
>JABUQX010124823.1:0-2500 GCA_015478945.1 Trachelipus rathkii | reverse complement strand
ATGATAGTCCGTTGGTTAAGAAGCGGAATGTATAGTGGTAAGTGTGTTGAATCGACGCGGAAAACCGAAAAAAAAGTGGATTGAGTCAGTAAAGGAATTCTGCAAGAGAGAAATGTGAGTTTGGCGAGGCGAGAAAGAAAGGTGCATTGATAAGGAGAGAAGGGTGGTGGGGTTGGTAAAGGGGGTATGGTTGTGCCCACCTGGGCCAGGGGATTGAACCCTACACTTGACAATTTACCATAGTGAGGATCCGTCCGGTCCCGTGAAGCTCTAGGGTGGATTTTCTGATTGCGACTGATTTACTTACTAATTAATGGTACAGCGAAGGGGGGCGGTAAGGCTGGCTTTCTTTCGAACTTTTGTCATATTCTTCTACTGCTTTTCTTTTCCGATGCATGTAACGCACCTTACTCCCAATCTTGGGAAAAAAAGGTAGATGAAGAAGAAGATATATATATATATATATATATATATATATATATATATATAATATATATATATCCTAATATTTTATATTATATATATTATATATATATATATATATATATATATATATATTATAATATAGTATATAAATATATATATATATAATATATATATATATATATATATATATAATATATATAGTATATTTCAAATGGTCCTAGTGGGTTTTGAACACTTACAACTTGATGATGGTACGGTAGCGTTGCGTCCCTATAATTATCCAAAGGACACTTCTCTTCTTCCCAATTGTATAACTTCTCCTTTGAGGAGAAGTTTGTGCAACATGTTGTTTCCTGTCATCTCATCTTTTTCAGACTTAATCGTTATATGCTCTCGTAAATGTACTTCACTGGTAAAGATTGGGACACCCCAAGTTTTTCTAATTTCCCATTTCCTTTAATTTGTATATTTTCAAACGCTACTAAGTGGGTTTGAACCCTTTACCCTTGAGATGGTACTGCAGAGTGTTACGTCGAGACCACGATTGGCTAAAAGGAAACCCCATCATTTTACCTCTAAAAGCTTAGCTTCCCAAGAGGAGCGGAAAAGGCGTGTCTTGGACACCTAACCTCCGACGGGCTCCCGCCAACACTCGGTCAGGGGTAACACTGGGTATTTTTAAACCGGACATTATTAGGTATTCAAAGATATTTGTTTGCAATAAACGCAACAATTCTTTGTATATTTCCAATGGTCCCTAAGTGGGTTTGAACCCTTACCCTTGAGAATGGTACTCCAGAGTGTTACCTCGAGACCACGATGGCTAAAAGGAAACCCATTCATTTTACCTCTGAAAGCTTAGATCCCCAAGAGGAGCGAAGGCGTGTCTTGGACACCTAACCTCCGACGGGCCTCCCGCCAAACTCGGGTCAGGGTAACCTGGTAATTTTTAAAACCGGACATTATTAGGTAATTCAAAATAATATTTGTGCAATAAATACGCAACAATTATTTGTATATCTTCAAATGGGTCCTAGTGGGTTTGAACCCTTACCCTTGAGATGGAACTCCAGAGTGTTACCTCGAAGACCACGATTGGCTAAAGGAAACCCATCATTTTACCTCTGAATAAGCTTAGCTTCCCAAGAGGAGCGGAGGCGTGTTTGACACCTAACCTCCGACGGGCCTCCACGCGACAACACTCGGGTCCAGGGGTAACACTGGGGTAATTTTTAATCCGGACATTATTAGGTATTCAAAGATATTTGTGTTCCAACAATTTATTTGTATATTTCAAATTTTGTCCTAAGTGGTTGAACCCTTAACCCTGAGATGGTACTCCAGAGTGTTACCTCGCGACCACGATTGGCTAAAAGGAAACCCATCATTTTACCTCTGAAAGCTTAGCTTCCCAAGAGGAGCGAAAGCGTGTCCTTGGACACTTAACCTCCGACGGGCCTCCCCGCCAACACTCGGGTCGGGGTAACACTGGGTATTTTTAACGCGGACATTATTAGGTATTCACAGTATTGTGTGCAATAACGCAAACAATTAAATTTGAATATTTATAAAAAGGTCCCTAAGTGGGTTTGAACCCTTACCCTTGGATGGTACTCCAGAGTGTTACCTCGAGACCACGATTGCCTAAAAGGAAACCCAGCATTTTACCTCTGAAAGCTTAGCTTCCCAAAGAGGAGCGAAGGCGTGTCTTTGGACACCTAACCTCCGACGGGCTCCCCGCCACACTCGGTCAGGGGTAACACTGGTAATTTTAACCGGACAATTATTAGGTATTCCAAAGATATTTGTGGCAATAAACGCAAGCAATTATTTGTATATTTCAAAATGGTCCTAAGTGGGTTTGAACCCTACCCTTGAGATGGTTACTCCATAGTGTTACCTCGAGACCACGATTTGCTAATAAAAGGAAACGCCATCATTTTAACCTCTGGAAAGATACTTCCAAGAGGAGCGAAAGGCGTGGTCTTGGACACCTAACCTCGACGGGCCTCCCGCCAACATCGGGTCAGGGGCAACACTGGTTAATTTTTAACCGGACATTAATAGGTATTCA
>JABUQX010124822.1:0-13027 GCA_015478945.1 Trachelipus rathkii | reverse complement strand
ATTATTATTATTATTACACATATTATTATTATTATTGTTATTACATATATATATACATATACATATTAATATTACTGTCATTACTTCATCTTATCTTCAATATATTATTACATATATATATATATATATATATAAAGATATTATATATATATATATACATATTATATATTATATATTATTATTATTATTTATTATTATTATTATTATATTTATATACATTTATATATTTTTAATACATATATATATTATTATATTATTATATATATATATATATTATTATTATTGTTATTATTATTATTTATTATTATTATTATTATTACATACATATATATATATTTCCATATATTATTATTATTATATATATATATTATTATTATTATTATATTATTATTATATTATTACACATATATATTATATATATTTTTATATATATATATATATTTGTGTGTTTATATATATATATATATATATATATATATAAATATATATATATATATATATATATATATATATATATATATATATATATATATATATATATATATATATATATATATATATATATACATAGTCTTGAGTCTAGGGTCTTACATGAGAGCATGTAAGTCGATTGAGTCATTAAAAGAATGTCTGAAGGAGAGGAATGAGTCTGACAGAGGCGAGAAGAAATGTGAATAATAAGAGTGAATGGCGAGGTTGAGGTTTTGTGAGGGATGTGGTTGTAGCCCATCTGTTCCCAGGAATGAACCCTACATTGACGAGATGCCATAGTGATGGTCCCACGCAGTCCCGCTGAACCGATGGTAGATTTTGGCTGCTATGATTTCACTTAAGGGTATAAAGGGGGACGGTAAGTCTTGGCTTCCTTTTCAACTTATGTCATGTTCTTCTACTACTTTTCTGCTTCCAGTGCATGTGACGCACCTTACCTCCAGTCAATGGGATGGGGAGAGAAGGTAGGTGAAAGATGATATATATATATATATATATATATATATATATTAATATATATATATATATATATATATATATATATATATATATATATATATATAGTTAGTATATATATATATATATATGTATATATATATATATATATATTTTATATATATATAAGTATATATATATATATTTGTGTGAGTGTGTGTGTGTGTGTGTGTGTTTATATATAGAAGAAGCATATATATATATATATATATATATATATATATCTATATATATATATATATATATATATATGTATATATATATATATATATATATATATATATATAGTTTTGAGTCTAGGTCTCACATGAGCATGTAAGTCGATTGAGTCATTGGGTAATGTCTGAAGGAGAGGAATGGTCTGAGAGCGGCGAGAAGAAAAGTGCAATAATAAGAGTGAATGGCGAGGTTGAGGTTTTGTGAGGGGTGTGGTTGTAGTCTATCTGTTCCCAGGAATGAACCCTACATTGACGAGATGCCATAGTGATGGTCCCACGCAGTCCCATGAAGTCCGATGGTAGATTTTTTGGCTGCTATGATTTCTCACTTAAGGGTATAAAGGGGGAAGGTAAGTCTTGGCTTCCTTTTCAACTTATGTCATGTTCTCCTACTACTTTTCTGTCTCCAGTGCATGTGACGCACCCACCTCCAGTCATCGGATGGGGAGAAGGTAGAGATGATATATATATATATATATATATATATATATATATATATATATATATATATATATATATATATATATACATATATATATATATATATATATATATATATATATATATATATAGAGAGAGAGAGAGAGAGAGAGAGAGAGAGAGAGAGAGAAATAAAGAATATATATATATATATATATATATATATATATATATATATATATATATATATATATATATATATATATATATATATATATAAAGAAAAAGATATTATATATATATATATATATATAGAGAGAGAGAGAGAGAGAGAGAGAGAGAGAGAGAGAGAGAGAGAGAGAGAGAGAAATAAAAGAATATATATATATATATGTTATATATATATATATATAGCAGAAGTATATATATATATATATATATATATATATATATATATATATATATATATATATATATATATATATATATATATATATATATATATTAACCTCTTCACGTCCTCGGTTCTTCACTTTTTTGTTCTCATCATTTGTAACGAGATTTGCGAGAGACTTAATTACCTCAAAACATTCTTTGACAGGATAATCGTAATCTTAAATTTTTAATTACATCAATGAACTGAAATTCAATGGTTGTGTTTTCAATTGGGAATCAAATTAAGTATGCAATCGAAAGATTTGATGAGTGATCTCGAACGTCAATTTATATTTCAATTTCAATTTAATATTATATATATAGTATATATATATATATATAGCAGTTACCGTGGGTTTCGGCAGCATATAGTATATATATAGCATATATATATATATATATATATATATATATATATATATATATATATATATATATATATATATATATATATATATAGTCAATGTGTACAGGACCCACTTCAAGGCTCACAAAGAATCGGCCATACTGAGTTGAAAATTCAATATCATGGTGGGTCCTGCACGTACATATTTTGAATGTCATGGAAAACTTGATTATCGAAATAAATATTCAGTCAAGATATAAATAAAAATAAAATTATATCCTTACATTATAAATAGTCCTAATATTACATAACAAAATCATATGTTGTAAAGAATATTCGCTTCTTGGGGATACAAGAAATATTCAATAACCAAGGTGGGAAGCATTCAGGTAAGATATAGGACAATCTTTAGAAGGGTCTATGGACCACAAAGTAGGAAATGACGATGGCGAGTAGGGTCCAGTTAGGGACATCAATAAATATATATATATATATATATATATATATATATATATATATATATATATATATATATATATATATATATATATATATATATATATATATATATATATATATATATATATATATATATATATATATATATATAATTTCTTTAGTTGTCCCCGCTTTCCCTATGAGAAGCTAGCGACCCAAAAATATTTCTCTTCCACCATATGCAGGGCCCAAAGGTCCGTTAAAGCAAGATTATATAAGTTGCGTTTGATGTCCGTCAAACCAAAGAATTTTAGAAAGAGATGTCTTTAATCGTCTTTTGTTTTTGAGGTACAGAGGTACATCTTTGACAGCAAAGGGAGATTTCATTATGAATTTTAAATTTCTGTTCCTGAAGTAAGGGATGGTGCCCAGAGCAGAGATTGGAAACAGAATAAGAAAAATTGAGTTTAATAATATTCGCATTCATATTCGTATTCGTCTTCGCGTTCAAAGATTGTGATTTGTAACGGATGTTTCGGGTAAACGTGCTTGAAGAATGGTGTTAACTGGTTATGCCGAAATCGTTCTTTGGGTAAACTGGGTACGAATGTGTTTAATAATGGAGGCAACAGGAAGATGGGATGAAGCGTGCTGGATATGTTAAGAGTAGTATAATGATGTTGTGATTTTTTCCTTCTATGAGTAGGGGGTTGTTGTAATGTTTTATGCAGAGGTGATGATCTATTGAGAGTGATTTACTGTAAAATTGAAACCTTATCATGTCAAGATTGGCTTTAAAAGGAGAAATTTTGTTTCCATTAGTACGTGGTGGTGGAAGGGTGTGAAGGGAAAGAATCTCGTTACTATCCTGAGAGCTTTATTTTGTACTGTTTCGAGATATGAATGTTATACTGGGATATATATATATATATATATATATATATATATATATATATATATATATATATATATATATATATATATATATATATATATATATATATTCATCGATCTCAAACTCTGCAGTGAATTTTAAAAATGATTGTTAAATATAAACAAAAAGAACAAATATGAAAAGAAATATAAAACTATAAATGAATAGCTATGTAGAATACTAAATAAAAATAAACTAATTTTACCTCTTTTCAATTATTATTGTTTATATTTCCTAGAAGGAAACTCTAGGTTTATATGCACGTGTGTGTGTGTGTGTGTGTGTGTGTGTGTGTGTGTGTGTGTGTGTGTGTGTGTGTAGGTGTGCGTGTGTGTGTGTGTGTGTGTAAAAAGCTGTGTGTGTGTATGGTATGTCTGTGTGTGTAGGTGTGTGTGTGTGTGTGTGTGTGTGTGTGTGTGTGTGTGTGTGTGTGTGTGTGTGTGTGTGTGTGTGTGTGTGTGTGTGTGTGCATATTCGCTGTGATAATTAAATTCTAATTAACTCGAAGCTAGTCTTTTGATAAAGCTATAAATATTAAATTTAATTAAATTAATTAATTGTTATTACTTTAATATTAATATATGAATCTTCTTCTTCTTCTTCTTCTTCTTCTTCTTCTTCTTCTTCTTCTTCTTCTTCTTCTTCTTCTTCTTCTTCTTCTTCTTTTCTTCTTCTTCTTCTTTTTCTTTTTCTTCTTCTTCTTTTTATTCTTCTTCTTTTTCTTCTTCTTCTTCTTCTTCACTAATTTTATTATTAATATTAATATTATTATTATTATCGTTGCTAAGTATTGTAGCTCAAAAGAATCTCTCTTTCATTTTACCACTGCTTTTTTTTAACAGTTATTGATAAAATTGTTTATAATAAATTCCATGTTTACAGTTCCTAAATTAAAAATTTACACCTGATCATGTCTCATGATGCTCATCTTTTTCATATTACTATCAATGAATTTTTTTAATAATAAAAACAAAGTAGATATTTCTTGAGGCATAGTTTGCCAAAGGCCATTATAAAAGTTTAATAGGGGTGACGTTTACAGCTAACCCAATCATTAAATATTGCTTTAATTCTGATGGTGGCTTTTCAATAAGAATTTGCAGTGCAATTGTGCTTTTCCAGTCTGCGCTACCGAGATAGGATGTATATTTACTTAATTGTTTTACATTATTTTTTAAATATTTTTGCATCTTTCACTTTGTGTCCTCACTCATGTTTTATTATTAGAAAAAAAAAATTCAACTTTTGCTGTAAACTATTAGGTGTCAATGATGTACGTGCAGATAAATGGAGATTTTAAAATAAATTCAGCACTTCCTTTTTAATTTCTATAGTATATGAAATTAATTTTTTTAAATCACTTATGATAACTGAACAGCATCACACTGCTACAGTACAACATTAAAGTAACATGAATAGATTTGAACCTTTTTTTTTCAACTGTTAAGACTATAAACTAATAATAATCTATTAAGTTTTTACAGTTATGCCTTTTCTATTTATATAGAATAAACTAATATTAAAATGATTATGTTGAAGAAATCTACTTTTTAAAATAACATTTTAACAATAATTAATAATATATCATTTGCTAATAATTATAATAATAAAAATAATTTACCTTAAATTTACTAATACTAATAATTGGAATCATAAAATATTTTGCAAACCCGTTCAATTATTTTATCTCGTAATATTTTTCTTTGAAATCTGAATTGTAACTCTGTAAAGTTTTGAATCTACACTACATCTTAATGGGAGTAAGCTTGAATTGAGGGGAGAGAGTGTGTGTGTGTGTGTGTGTGTATGTGTGTGTGTAAGTGTGTGTGAAAGAGAGAGAGAGAGAGAGAGAGAGAGAGAGAGAGAGAGAGAGTGAGAGAGAGAGAGAGAGAGAGAGAGAGAGAGAGAGAGAGAGAGTTGAAACCAAACTAATTTCGCTGCAATGATTTCAACCTCCAACATTCCAGTGGCCTAGAACAGTGGTCTCCCAAAGTGCGGGCTACGCGTACCCCATAGGGCATTGTTGTACACAGAGTTGAACTTGGGGGTACGCCATATAGAAGTAGCCTCACATCATGACGAGTGTATGATCTTGTATCAAGGGAGTGAATTAATAATACTTTATATTATATAAATAGTATATTATATATATAGTATATAATATATATATAGAATTTATTTGATGCTAGCTATTACAATCTCTTTCGTTGATTGTATATATAGTATTAGTATAGTATACTTATATATATATTAAACCTGGCCGGCAAATATTAATTCGCCATCACCCGCTACAATATTATTTAACACTTCAGATTGGTAATAGTAGCTATGTTTGGCGTTTTATTTCGTTCATACCTAACTCGAGAGTGTTGCAACAGGTTTATAAATGTATAAACCGTATTTAACGACAGTGTGTAATTAAATCTATGTAATAAAGGAAACAAAAAAAAGAGAGATATGATATTTACGTGTAATCAACCAAAAATATTCCACCAAATTACCCAATGTGAATTACGAAGCATTCAAGTGTCCTATATATATGGGTTGTACCCCCTTGCCCTCTCAACTTCCTCCAAGCGATTTGGCCATTATAAAATGACTTGGAGCTATGATCTGTCTTGCGGGATTGTTTCTATAGCGTTGCACACCCTAGTGAAACGAAGCCAAAGTTCACGGGCTATGCGAAAAACGACTTACCCAACAAAATCCAAACATTTCAGAGGATTCATGTCCGGTCACTCACAAAATGCCAGGATCTGATCTTCACACCATGTTTGACCACTCACTGCGTCCATTCTGATAGCAGCCGGACATGTACCAATTTCCCTAGACGTACCTGAACATTGCAGTTTGGATTGTTTTGCTGCTGTACTGTTCTGCCAGAAGGGGTTTTTATTGTTTTCAGGCCCGAAACTGCTTCACAACAGTAATCAGAAAACAATTTACCCATTAACATGCAATGACCTGCACATAGAGCACTATATTGCTACTCTTGGAAATGTCCTTCCGAGCCATAGACTTTTATCCGTGTTTAGCGTCCTTGCTGCTCACGATATAGCAAGTGCCGTTCGAACACACCAAACAAATGCCCTGCACCCACACCAATCACAGACGTCACCTCCAAAAGAATCAAAGTTGGGGAGATTACAGCAAGCAGAAAAATGCTCACCTGCATGTCTCAAATTCGCTGACGTCCATCTGGTTCATGTAGTGTGAACCTCGATTCATCTGTGATTTCCCAGATCTCCACAACGCTTTGAAAAATGAAAGAAAAGCAACCGATCTCCCATGATTCAGGAGAGAGCCGATGCAGACCTTGAATACGTACTCCAACTTTCATTCTGTTCGTCTCTCAGTGTACTCTTGGATATGGGCACAAGTCATGACCCTCATGGACTGTGTCTTGTATTTTTTATCGCTTGTTTGCCGAAACGATCACGAGCACTGCCCCTAAACGTATGAATCTTCATTTCTCGACTTTCGTCTCCCGTGGTGATCCATGGACCATTGTCGTGTCAAGGATTGGCTGCCAGCCATCTCCCTAAGCCGTAATATGAAGGTATAATACCGACTGACGGTTGATGTATTACTCCAAGTATATGCTGAGACCAAGTCACTGTTCTCTAAGAATGAACCTTAGCATTACCGAAACGAGGTTGTATAACTCCTATGCCACGTCCTCTTCCTGACTTATTGATCCTTTCCATGTTTGACAGTCTTGCTTCAAGCTACGACTTACAACATAGGGATTGTTTCGTTAGTTATAGCAATATACAATGCCATCTTTCTGCCTAAAATGAACGCACCTTATAATTCGTAAATTGTTATGTCGTCTTGTTATGCCTTTAGTTCCTATACTAAACGTGTAGTTTACAACGCGTAGTACATCCGTTTTTGTTTGTCTTTCGAGGAAAACCGAAAGCTAGAGCGTATGCACCCAAATAAAAAACAAAACCCCACTACATACATTCTCCAAAAATTGAAAAGACTTTTTTTCCTAAGAAAAAATTCAAAACTAATGCATTCATGTAAATTGTTCCGCGAGTTTATATATATTACTTATCTATATATATAGTATAATATATAATGTATAATATTACACATTATATATCATATATATATTACGTAAAAAAAACCAATTATAATAAATAAACCTATAATATATCAATCTAACATACTATATGAGGGAGTAACAAACTAGATAGATTAATTTTCCGTCTTTGAAAAGGTACGACGAATCAAAAACGATTATTAGAAGAGACAAATAGATCCCTAGAAATTAATAAACTACTGATATGCAATAGCTAATACAAGAGTCTCCTTTGCTTGATAGGTTACAGGTTAACAAAATGTCTGAAATAATATTAATATAATAATATAGTATATGTTATATGTTAAGCTAAATAGTAGGTAAAGATATTAAATTATATATAAAATAGTAAATACATATACATTAATATATATACAAAAATTAATATATTATGATATATATTACTAATATATATAAATATAAAGTAGTATATGTATTATATATATATATATATTGTATGTGTTAACATATGTAAAGCATCCTAATTATATATTATATAGTATATATATACTATATATATATATACATCATATTGAGTAAATTAATTACAGATATGTTATCCTTATTATTATATATATAATAAAATATATATTATTAATATTGATATATATATATAAGTATATAATAATAAAATATATATATAATATATTATAATTATTAGTATATAATATATATATAAAACAAATATATATATATATATAAATACATATTATATATATATATATAATATAATTATACTAATATATATATATACTAAGGTAAATATATATCATTTATATATATATGAGTATTATATAATACGCTTATATATATATATATATATTATATACTATATATATATATATATATATATATATATATATTAATGTGTATAGATTATATATTATATATATGTAATATATATATTTATATTATATATATATATATAGTATATATGATATTGTATAAATATATCATATATATATATAAACAATATGATTACATGTTCAAGAATATTTTTATATGTTTAATTTTGACTATTACAATATAAGAAATCCCAAAAGCATATTTTAGAATTGGCATACTCTATTTGACAAAGTTGATCTTCTCTTTTCATTTGTATGTTTAGGAATCTCCACGGAGGTGTCAAAGTTCATATTTCCTTATGATGTGTCCGAACGTCATCACCGTTTTTAGATTTAGAATTTTATCGGAGTTATCCCATTTCTAAATCATGTATTTAGTCTGAACTTCTATTTTTCTTAGATTTGCTTGTGGTTAAGAAATATTTTAGTTTTCCAACTTTAACTTTAAATAAGACCAAATTAACGCTCTGGGCCATCTTTTAACGCTCAGAGGTATTTTTGTTCATATACGACCAATGGCTCTTTTTTCATGTACGCTCAATGGCGCTTTTTCTTCATATACGCTCAGTTGCATTTTTTTCATATACGCTTAATAGCTCTTTTCTTCATATTCGCTCAATGGCACTTTTTCTTCATTTTCGCAAAATGCCAAGTATTCTTCATGTATGCTCAATGGCGCTCTCTTCAACACTCTGAGGAGTTTCTTCAACGCTCTAATGACTTTTTTCTTCAATTTTTTTAAAGGATTTTTAGACGGTTTTAGACTAAAGATCACATACACCTCAGAAATTTGAAAACGAGGAACTAAGAATAAAAATGCTAATATAAAATAATTTACAAATTGTGTTGCATTTTAAAGTCGCGTTTTAAAAAAGGACAATTTCACCTGATTTAATTTATACTCTCTGTCTATCTTTCTCTCTGTCATCTGCCTAATTAGTATTCCAAACTACTGAATAAATTGCTAGATATTTTAACTACACTATCAAAAATTAAAAGATTCAAAAGCAGCCAAAAAAAAAAAAATTTATTGTTTAATCTGAACAAGGAAGGACTGGATAAATTTACAAATCTATATTTCATGTATTAAAATGAAACGCAGTTCTATAAAGTAATTGATAGAAATGTTGATTACACAGGCCTGCGACCAAAATGTTCCTGGGGGTTTTATAATTGGTTTTTACTGTAAAAAAAAAACTACTAAGCTAGAATTCTAACTAATTTTTTTTTATACTTAAGACTTAGCAATCTAGCGGTGGCTCTGATGAATGCAAAGCCCTGGTGAAAGAGCCAAAAATATGTTACGGGAATCTAATTAGCCTTCAATAAATCCTTAAAAACCATTTTATCACCCTATCCTGAACTATATAATGCCTTAAATTCCTACATGCCACCCATCTCACAGTTTTACGGAGTTCCCAAGACCCATAAGCAGAACACCCCCTCCGTTAGGGCACGGAGGAACAAACATCAACAGCCCAACCTATAGATTATCCAAATGGCTGGCGGACAAACTAAAAATACTTTTAGGCACAATATAACCCTCCCACATTATAAATACAGTTGATTTCATTTCAAAAGTTAACCACATTGACCCAACATCGCGCTGGAATGGTCGTTTCGCATGTAAAATCAAATTAGGTTTACAATTTGCAACTAAGGAAAACACAGGAAAATAACATTATCCTGCTCTACCCCTTTGCTCTCCTCAAAATATTAAAGCTCCTGTCCCTAGAGCACAATTTTTTCCACTTCAACACCTAATATTTCAAACAAAATTCCGGTCTGAGCATGGGTTCCCCCCTCTCCCCCCATTTTGAGCATTATGTTTATCGAGCTTTTTTGGAGTCACTACTTCAGTCCTCCCAATCCCCTTCTTCACCCAACACACACTAGTATTTGTTTGTACAATACGTCTATTGTACGATTCTTTCGACAGCTGAATTTCCCCTCACACTCAATACCGAGTTAGACATTCTGGATATTCATAAATTATCGCTCAATTCCGATTAATAATATTAAAAATTTAACATCTAGAAGAAGCACAAAACAACAAACTTCCCTTTCCTAGACACTTATAAGATGAATAAACAACAGATTAATTGTTTTATGATTGCCAAGAAAAACCTAGCGTGCTCCTCGCCAATCTACACACACTTTCGTTTTTGCAGTCATCCATCACGTCATACAAAAAGTAGCCACACCTTTACCTCTTTGTTCGCTTCCATGCCCTACGTATATGGCCTCCCCCCCCAGTGGGACAAGTATACCAGATTTTTTCATCGGGGGCGGGGCCAAACTAAAAATCGTTTCCTTTATATATAATTTATATATATATATATAAAATTTATATATATTATAATATTATATTTATATATAAATATTATTATATATATATAATATAAATAATATATGATATAATATATAAAATATAATTAGTATTATATTATACTTTGATCTACATAAAGAGTATAACGACTTTATTATTGTCTATAATTTTCACATTATACAATATTACTAATTAATGAAATATCATTATAAAAAGTAGTTTTTTTTCGCTAAATTAATATCATTAATTAGATAATAAGAAATATATTAAATATTTAAGTATATTAATAATAGTGATATATATTATTAATATATATATATATATCTTATTAGATAATAATATAGTAGATATATATAGTAGTAGTTTTTATTAATACTATATATAAAGATGTAAAGGGACCAAAATATAAATTCTATAAGAAAAAAATGGGATTAAAAATTATAGAAATTGTTACTCAGTATTTCAATTTAGCAAATTAGCATAGAAAATTGTTCAAAAAAATAAAATTCATAAATCATTGTGATCCTCACTATATTGAAAGAGATAAATCGTAGACGTCCCCGAAACTAAACATATCTTAATTTTTTTAATTCCAAAAAAAAAACTTTCCGACAGTACTGAAGAAAAGTGTGAGGATAATATTAAGTCGCAATAAGTTAATAGTTCAATTTCCTAAGTGAAGTGAATCCTTTCCATAAAGATATGTGATCAGAAATGATTTAACTTATGTGAGTTAAAAAGCTTTCTTGATCTAAATATTTTCCATTAAAAGATAAAAACAGGCTTAGTGAATGGTTAAAGCCACACCAAGAATTATATTGTCCAAATAACTAAAAGTGATGAATATATTAGCGCAAATATTTCAGTAGACAATAATTTCTTACGAACCACTATCACTAAATTATCGTCTATAGTGTCCATGTCTATTATTTGCCAAATTTATGTCACATTTACAAGATTTTTTTGGTAGAACTCAATCTAATACAAGTTAATGCGATTTTTCCATATCCATTTTCAAATTCCAATTAAATCATTCTGCTTTCTACACTAATCTTCATTTGGGCTTTCCCGAGATCTCTTCCTTGATTAAATACTTACAACATCTTTTACTTCTCATATGCACCATTACCAACCCGGTTCCCGTGGTATGACCAATATAAGTCAAGAAGTGAAAAAAATTAAAGAACCATAATCATTTCCCATCTTTAAAAGAAAGACAAAATACCTGTATAAGTTTAAATAGACAAAAAAAAAAAATTATTTTGAGATAGAACTCTTCGAAAAAATTAGTTTTAAGACATATTTTCAGTCATTTGTAAAAAAAGAAATAAAGTTTTCATTGAAATGCAATTTCCCAAAAAGCAAGAAAAGAGAATTTATTAGCATTTTGATTTTATAGTGTGTCTAAAAATTGAACGTTTATTTATCGAAACTAATCTTTCGCTCATTAATAGATAAATGAGCAAGTAAATTCATAGTTGTAGGTAAGATACCTGTTTACATAAAATATCACCAACTATATTTTACGAAGAATATCTTTCTTTAATAATTACGGCTTTTGTCTTAATTTTCACATTAGAAAATTTAGTAACTCTTAAAAAGTACGTATTTTAGCTCAATAAATAAATGTAACAACAAATTTGAAAATAATTTTGTAAGTATGCGAGAAGGAAATCTGAGTTTTTATATATTTCTAGCATAATCTAGAGAATCTATAGAATATATGAGAGTTGCATTATCGACATGCAATTATATCAAAAACTGCAGAAAAGCAATTATTAATATATATTAAGTATATTCTTAAATTGATCTTTTTTGTTCGACTTTACTGACATATTTTTTCAAAATTATTTGGTCATTTCAATGAAAACATCATACCAATAATATTTTTTAAATATCAATTATCGATATATCGATGTATAAAAACCAAAGTCTTCATATATATAAAAAATTATTCCTAACTAATACAGTCTCCTCATAGCTCT